>APFE030072555.1:0-47090 GCA_000404065.3 Pinus taeda
ACAGAGCATTTTCGAGACCTTCTAACAAAAACTAAATAACAGGAGGATTATACCGAGCTATTACAACATCTGCTTGTGGGGATAAGCAAACAAATAAATGACAGTTTAACTAAAGAGATAGACGAGGAAGAAGTCAATAGATCGGTATGGGCTCTTCAACCTGATAAAGCCCCAGGTCCTGATGGCTTTCCCATATGTTTCTATCAAACATTCTTTGGAATCATAAAAAAAAGATCTGATAAAAATGTTAAAGTGGACCCAACGAAAGTGTAAAATAGGGGGTACACTAACGCCACTCATCTAGCCCTCATACCCAAAAAAAAACGGCCCTCTTCATTTGCTAGATTTTGTCCTATATCCCTTTGTAATTCTTCCTACAAAATCTTGTCCAAAGTCATTGCCTCTCGCCTCAAACCCTTTCTCCCATCCCTCATTTCTGAAAACCAAGGGGGGTTTTTAGCAAATCAACATATAACTGACTCCATTCTTCTAGTACAAGAAAACATTCATTCGAGCTAGTCGAGGAATGAGAAAGGATTTGTACTCAAACTTGATTTGGCCAACGCTTTTGATAGGGTGAGGCACTCTTTTCTCTTAGTCGTCTTGAAGAAGATGGAATTTGATGCAGGCTTTCTTAACCTCATCAAAGCCTGTATCACCGGACCATGGATCACCCCTCTCGTAAATGGCAGACCAGGTGAAGATTTCCAATCCACCCGTGGTCTAAGACAAGGCTGCCCTCTCTCACCTTATCTTTTTATTCTGATGGCTGAATCATTTAGCAAAGCATTGGACTTCCATCGGAGAGTTGGCCTCATAACAAGAATAAAATTTGGGAATGGAGTCAAGAATATAAATCATTCGCAATTTGCAGATGACACCCTGCTAATTGGGGGGGCTTCCATCACAATAGCTAGGCGCTTCAAAGTCCTTCTGGATAAATTCATGGATTACTCTAGTGGTCTGGTTAATCAGCGAAAAAGTCGTATTTACTGTTTGAATACAACAGTGCAGGTCCTCCACAATATTGCAGAAACATTTGGGGTCTCATGCAACTATGACTGGAATCATTTTTCATATCTGGGCATTCCTGTAAGCGCAAAGCCCTTGAGGGCAGAAGTCTGGGACACTATAATCGATAAGATGAAAAGGAAAGTCCAGCATTGGGGCTCAATATGGCTTAACCTAGCTGGTCGTCTCATCCTTCTTAAATCCGGTATATCCTCTTTGCCTTTATACCATTTTACTCTTCTTCAAGCCCCTGCCTCCTTTCACGACAAAATGGAAGGAATCCTTCGCCATTTCTTGTGGCAAGGAGGGAAACAGGACAAAAAGAAATTTAATTTGATCAGATGGACACAAGTAATTCAGCCCCAGGATCGAGGTGGTCTTGGCATCAGATCCCCAAATTTCTCAACTTAGCTTTCGGAGGCAAAATTGTTTGGAGACTCATAACTGGTCTTCCTGCATGGTGGAAAAGGGTTCTGGAAATTAAATATTTAAATTTTCTAAGGCATCAGCTCCTCGATCAAGACATCCCCAACAGAGACTCCACCAAAATCTGGCGCTTATGCAAAAAAGAAATTCCTATAATTACCCAAAATACTTCCAAAATTCCTAAGGGAGGAGCAAGCATCAACATTGGAGCGGACAAAATCATGGGACAACAACCTATCAATACGCAAGCAGGAGTCAACCCCATCCTCTCCTTTTTTGAAAGAGCTGGTATCCACCATTTGGATCAGATCTCTCAGTGGGATCCTTCATCCCTTCTATGGTCTGGATGGTCCTTCCCTGTTATACCCAATGATCTCAAAGTCAGTTTGTCAGCCCTTCAATCCCACTTGCATAGCATAACCCCTGTCAAAAAAAATACTTTAGATGGATTCAGATGGGACCCTTTCGGATATCTATATACCATTAAGGTTGCCCATCAATCGCTCTGCAGCAGAAATCATCCTATGCCAATCTAAAATCATTGGAAGGCTGTTTGGAAGTCTGAGGCCCTTCCAAAAATCAAATTTTTTATATGGACTCTCCTCAAAGGAAAAACTCTTACCGCCAAAAATCTGCAAAGGCGAGGTATCATCGGCCTTTCTCGTTGTCCCAATTGCTTGGCTGCTAAGGAATCCATCCACCACCTTTTTATTGACTACCCCTTTGCTATAGAATGTTGGGGAAACTTGTCTCAGAACAACCAGACTCCGTGGACTAGCCAAATTACCATAGGAGAAATTTTGCACAAATGGAAAAAGAATTACCCCTGGCAGCGAAGGAAGAACAGCATAGCGAAGAGGGTTTGGGACCTTCTCCCTTATACCATGTTATGGAATATTTGGTTGGCTCGCAATCGAAAAGTTTTTAAGGACAAGGGATCGAATACTAGAAGTCTTTGCAGCAAAGCAAGGGGTCTCGCCCTTGAAACCATATCATCCAAAAATCAGAGGAATATAGACATCACCGAGCTCAGTGTGGAGGAACGAAGTTTCATTGGTCACTTGTTGGACAAAAACAACAACAGGCAGATAGGTAGCATAGCTAGCAACAGGCAAAACACTATCCCTCATAACTGGAAAATTAGACTCAAAGAAAATGAGTTTGCTGCTTGGATCCAAAATTCCAACAGGTATAGTCTTTTTTTTACGGAGCTTCAAAGTCGAATCCTGGGGCTGCACGGGCTGGAGGAGTAATCCTTAATGCTAATGGGGAAAGTGTTTTATCATATGGATGGGGTCTCAGACACATTTCCAACAATAGGGCAGAAGCTCTGGCCCTATATCAGGGACTTCTTCAGCTTGGGAAGCTTGGCACAGATGCAACCTCCATCTTTGGAGATTCAACAGTGGTCATTAGTTCAATGGTCCAGAAGAGAGACCCCCTCAATGTGTTCCTCCAACAGATTTTAGGCCGCTGTCAAAATCTAGCTCACCACATGGAAGATCTGCGCTTCCATCATGTTTTGTGCAGCTTAAACAAAAATGCAGACAAACAGGCCAATAAGGCATGCGCCATACCTCAGGGTTGTTTAGTTTGCAATGGAGTGGAGAATTATCACCATTTTCCATGATTGTGAACAACTTTTCTCTCAATCAGCTTCGCAATAAGCCTGTAAGTTCTAACATGACGGAAGGATCGAAGAATTACAAATCTCTCATCGTGATTAAGATATACAGAGGGGTCTGGTGCATTCAGAAAATCCATGTACACGAGACATCAGCCAGGTGGTCGTTCCTTGTCATCCTTCAGGCCTCCTCGCTCCTGCATCCCCATTTCAGTCCCTTCTCTTCCATAATCCTACCTTTTTCCCTTTCTGCTCAATTGAACGCTCAGACCTGTGGACCTGTATATGTCTCCTGTCTCAGAATCCCCTTCCCCTGGAAGTTTTCGAGCACCCCTCCCTCAAGGATCCTCTCTCCGGGAAGCATATTTCACTTACAGCACTCCAAGAACAACGTCCCTAAGACAGCGTACCAGGATCGAGCCTTGGACCCCTCTCCTTTTCATGATTTGTCCTCTTCTACCTCTTTGACGCAGGTTAGCCAGGCTCTACAAATAGGCAATCAGACTCTCCTCTTTTTTTGGTGCGGATCAGCCAGGCGTTTCAATTTGGCAAATCAGGCTTCTCCTCAATTATTATAGTCACACATATCAACCATCTCAATATTGAGTGATAATGTTCTGCAAATGTTGCCTTTTAGTTTTTCAATTTGTCCGGATATATTCCAGTTTAGCTTTCATCTCAAAGCCTAAGTGGCAGGAACCTGGAGGATCTTGTTGCTGTAAATCCTTCACTCCTAGCACCACCCGACGAATAATCATGTACTACAGGAGAGCAGTCTCCATCTTCTCCTTTTTTCGAAACATAATATAGCAACCAATGATGTTAAAAAAAATAAAATAAATAAATATTTGCAAATTTTATAGAATAAAGAAATATAAAATAAATATGCATATCACAATAATTTATATGAATGAACAAAATAAAAAAATAATGTTTACATGAAAAATCACCTTGATAATAGATTAATATTTTTTTAACTAAATTTGAATAATATTTATCCAATGTTTGTAATGTTTAACATTTTCACTCAATGAAAATAAAATAAAATACATATGTGTTTTTTTAAATGAACTAGTCAAAGTGTTAAACATTACATCATATATACAAATAAACTCATCATGATAATATATACATTTTTAATGGTATATTTTGATTGACTTAAAGAAATCAAGTGTTTTATACAATTTAGTATGAGAGATGTTTAATGTTTAGGTTTAAAAGTGATATGGCATATGAAATAAGTTATCCAAATTAATATTAAAAAAAAAATAGTATAAATCTACCATATATAGATTTAAGTAGTTAAATAATTGTATGGACATAAGGGAATTTGCATCTCAATTTTCTTATCGATCATAGTGTGGTTAGACATAACGATCCTAAAGAACTTAGTTTAGGATTTTACAGTTTATGTAGGAGATATGTACTTAGTCTTCTAAAATAATATTTTTAAATTACATGATCTATCTAATCTCTTAAGATAAATAATTAAAAGAATAGATATATTCATCATTTATTTTACATAAGACTTGTAATATTCACATGATTATGCATTTAAATGTCTATACCAAATTTAGTGAGGAAACTAGAAAGATGAGATTATTTATGCCATTTTCTTCTCATGTGAGAGTTATGTTGAGTTTGTAAGCTCTTGTATGAATAATACAAATTTACTTTTCCTTGATTAATTAACATTTTGTATAAGAATACATCATCATCATAGTGGTACCATACCTGTATGATGTGGATGGTGAAGAGGAGATTCAAATATCGAAGACTTTGAAAAACTCAACAAAATTGGAAGTGGATGTATGTCATGTTGGTTGCCCAATTTTGTTAAGGAAAAAAAATAAAAATAAAAAATTTTCTCCAAATGAAGTATTATGTAAACTCTGAGGTCTGAGGTTCAAATCCCCTCAATTAACCTATGTGTATAAAAAGGGTGTATATAGTACCTAGAGGTTATAGTGGTAGTGGTCAAAATCAACTTCATGTCACATGAATACAAGATTGGACCAATTATCAATTCCTCTCTCTCTAAAGAAGAGTTGGAACCATTCTACGTATGTTATCTATAAACAATTCTATTTTTTGACTTTGTATTTTTTTACTTTGTCAAGTTCTTGTTTATGTAACTACTTTAGGTTCCAATATGAGTTTTCCTTCCTCGACAAGTTATGAAAATATTGTTTCACAAAATTCCTAAAAAAAACTTTAAAACCTAAAATAATTAGGAAAAAATGTTTTTACCATTAAATATAATAAAATATGCATTTAATAAACAAAACATTGAAAGTAAGAAAAAATTTAAAACCTACATTATAGTTTTTTTGTGGTTTCGAAGTGTTTTCTAGGTTATTTTGTAGCGTTTTTTTATTATTGTTTTCTAGGATGGTATTGTGGTTTTCTAAGTTGTTTTAAAGGGTTTTTTTAATGGTTACTTGTGGTTTTCATGGTTTTTGTATGGTTTGTTTGTTTTTTTTCCTTGTAATCTTGGTAAGACCTTTTCATTCATATTTTTCAAAAAGTAGGTTACAACCATAATTCAAGTAGTTCAATGGCCTCAACCTTCCCAAAGGGAAACCATGTCTGTTGGTCACTGAACAACACTATAAGCCACCAAAAACATAAAAGTTTAAGTCTGTATAACAATGCCTTATATGACTGGATGTCTTGAATCCTTCTAAGATCTAAATAGCTTAAACATAATATCATAGCTGACAGATTTTCCATACAGTTTTAATCAAAATTTGAAACATAAACAAATCCAAGCATATTGTTATTCATTAGAGGAATCCACGGGAGCTGGACCTTTTGCACTCGAACCATGTAATTAAGACTAGGGGAGACACAAAATGTGTTTCTCAATGCAGATGAGGCAGACATTCTACCGCTGGATTTGAAACATAATAAATTGAAATTCCTTTCGAATTTCCTCAAGACCGGGATCAAACTTAAAAGAGCCAGTTGGAGGGTTCATTATGGCTTTGGCTACAATGTTTTTCATTAACCAGTAGAGCTGAACAGTTTTCTTGTATTGAGAAATACGACCTCTAGAGTGGCCAGGGTCAGGAACTAGGTCTCTCCAATCTTCCAATTAAATCTCAACATCCGCCTGTCGATTATCTTCTATCTCCCAATTTCAGATGAGCTAATGGATCTGTGATCGGGTGCCTATCTGATATGATTGGGAAAAGTCATGGATTAGCCTTGAGGTATATTTGTGACCCCTATCCCTCATTTGGTAGGGATCGGCTTGATTATTTTCACCTCGCCTCCCAACATTTCTTCCATGACCTCAACTATTTATGGTGGAGGAGCCAGAAATGTAGGAAGGACGAACCATTTTAACACTCAAAAAACCTGTATGGGAATATAAAACCATGTAATAAACCACCCAGACCTCGAACTTGAAGCAGCCAGACAACTTGAGGTCCCGATAATTACAATGTAAGTGGATACCTAGTAAGTTATCACAACATAAAGGCATATAATAATGAGTGTTAGGCCTGAACCCAACAAAAATTGACCTGAGAATGAGACGGATTTGCTGCCAAAGGCCATAAACAACATACCCAGGCTCCCCAAGCCCTCTTAAAACTAGATACAAAAGTAAAATAAGAGGAGCCATATGCAGGGAACCCTGAATCTTACAAAATTTTTGAGATAGTGAATGGACCAACCAATGAGCACAAACATGTGTACATGTGACATTTAAAAAGCTCCATGCTAAAGAAATAAAATGCATCCCCATGCTAGATATTAATATTTGAAAGAAAAGAGAAACAATTATATAGTAAGCAGAAAACTCATAATAAAACCTAGAGTGATACTTCTAGAATTCTCAGAAGAGTTTCCAATTACTTGTAGGATCCATATTATATAAACTTCCCCATCGAAATTACACAGGAGTACAGGTCGTAGGGAGCGAGCGATAAGAAGGGCAAAGAGAAATAACATATCCGATAACTTTAGACATGTAGCGAGAGGAACCGACAACACAAGGGTGACCAACCATTAAAGACTTCCTCTCGAACAACCTCGAGTGACCCAAAAACACTAAACTATTACCAACACCTAGAACAAGGTAAAAATCACCTGAAAATGAGGAATGACCGTCACTAAACATCCGCGATAAGGTGTCGCTCTGGCTAGTCCTTCTTGCCTTAACTAGTTGCATGCTTGATGCCACATTACCATCCTTACCAAACATGCGAGGGTTGTGGTTAAGCCACCCTTCGGCCCTTACGAATTTAACCTTAATCATAACCCAAATCCCAATGGAACCTATCTGCCAGCACACACCCCGCTCGAGGATTTTTTTTTAATATGTTAATTTTGCAAAAAAAAATTAAATAAGAAAGACAAAAAATATAGAATACCTACCTTCATTTGAGCCTTTGGGACTTTGGAAGGGTCATTGGCGAGATTGATTTGAACTCTCCATGCTTCAATTACTCGATCAAACTCCAATACTCTCGGTCGAGCTCTGAACTTACCCACGATCTGTGCAAATGGCACGTGCAGACTGCGGGAGCAGTATTTAATATAAAAAATGGCTCTACTGAGCCATAATGCTCAATCAAGCATTATAGCTTGATTGAGGGTTTGTTTTTCCCTCAATCGAGCTACATTTTTAGCTCCCAAGGAGTTCACTCGAGCGCTTAAAAAAGGGTCGATTGAGCATTTAAATGGCTCCATCAAGCCATCATTTTTTTAACCCAAACGTGCCCTCTCTCGCCAAAAAGTGTAACCCAAATCGATGCTTTCACCCATATATACTACGTTTTTAGCTCCCAAGGAGTTTAATCGAGCGCTTAAAAAAGGCTCTATCGAGCACTTAAATGGCTCCATTGAGCCATCGTTTTTTCCACCCAAACGTGCCCTCTCTCGCCAAAAAGTGTAACCCAAATCAATGCTTTCACCCATATATATATATAATATATATATATATTAATATATATATATATATATATATATATATATATATATAACATATATAATTATATAATGATATAGATATATATATCAATGGTGGTTGAGTCACTTCATACAAATCAAAGGTGGTTGAGTTATGAATATCTGGAGATCATAACTTGACTTCTCAATGTTTGTTTTGGGAAAACAAGAGCTTATTGGAAAGTTAGAAGAACAAAGAACACATTGGAGTGGTATCCATGAATTATATATACACTTCACATAAAACTTGGATTTTTGATTTATAACTATGCCTTACTCATCCCACATGCATTATGGGATATAATTCACGATGACTGATAAAGAAATGGGTTCTTCATATTACTTGTGTGTGAAGAAGGAAAAGTCAGAGGACCTTGTGTAGCTCATGCTTAGTGTAGTTTTTAGTTGCCAAATAAGCTAAGTGTGAAAGGTAAAATTAAATAAGGGAAAAACAAAGTTAGGGTTGTGCAGAGGTAATGGCATGCAAAAGATGTGGTAAGAGAGAAATATCAATGAGTAGATGAACATAAGCAATTTCTTCCTTAATGATGTCTTTTATTTTCCTCTTTCTATTTAAAAGCATAAACAATCCTTGTTGGCCTTGTACAAAGACGAGTTTTAACATTAAGACTAATTAAAAATTTGTTGTTTCATAATCACTCTATTTGATGTGTGACATGAAACTACAACAACAATCCTATGTACACCTACATTGAATTTCAATTTCAAAATATTTGTTTTGCATATTTTCTTAACCTTGTAACTCATCAAAACTATGATGCTTTCGAAATACTTATTTTGAAATGATTCAAAATAAGTTTTTAATTTAAAAAATATAGCTTTACTTCTTCTTCATTTTTTTCTTATAATTCAAAATCAACTTTACGAAAATTTAAAATGTGATTGCTAAATAATACCAATGTGGGATTACTAGTTTCATAATACTAATGTAGATCCATCTGAACTATGGATCAACAAAGTGCTGAGATGGATCGAATCTCTTAAGATGCAAACTTCTTTTTGAGTGGAAACTTAAGGGAAAGTTTGCACCTCGAAAGATTTTATTTCTATTGATGCTTGGTAGATCAAAAGTTAAAATGGATCTATGTTAGTTCCTAATAATGCTATTTATATTATATATAAATATTCTCACATCTCTATATAGTTGTTGTTGTTTTTTTTTTCTTTTCATATCTAGATGAATCGAAAACTCAATGGGCTTGTACTTACATGACATGAGGTCAATTCAGATCACTACCACTATACCTCTAGGTGAACCCATGCACATCCCAACACATGGTCCATATGGCTAGTCAGAGGGATTTGAATCTCGAACCACATACTTCATAAAGACTTCATATCACAACGATCACTAATAAAACCGCCCCTTGGGTACATGGATAATCTTAATTATATATATTAGTAATAATAATATGTTATAACTTCATATATATAATATATTTATATATATATATGAAGTTATAACATATCATTGTTACTAATATGAATCATCATTATTTAAATTTCTTTCAATGTGATATTTATATTATAATTTTTTTGTCATGAAATTGTTTGTAATTTTATTAATAAATTTTAATTTACAATATAACAAATTAAATTGAATCCATTTATTATTTTTGTTACTATTTGTTTATTTTTTTAATTGAGTCTACACTATGTTTTATAGGTCATCTCAACTAATGTTACTACATCTCTCCAGCACTAGGTTGTAGATATCTTTCTGTGAAATTATGTTAAATAATATGGACATTAACATATTTTATTTATGACTTTCACAAATTTTTTGGTTATTCACATATTTTTTGAAAAACCATAGACCAATTATATATTGAGTATAAAAGAAATTACACATCTCCTTCACCTTCATATTAAATTATACTATCAAATTTTATTTTAGATTTCAAATATCACTTCCCATATTAAATAATAAAAGAATTTATAATCTTTCCTTCCTATTTAAAAACAAATAATTTTTAAACGAATTTTATATATATATTAATATATTATATATATATAATATATATATATAATAATTTTTTATTTATAATCAATATTATATTTTTTTAAATTATTAAGCATTTTATAATATAATATTATGGAAATTTTCCATAAATATCAAACGTGAAAGTTAAAGTGAGACATAACCTTCACTTTAAATTTATGGTAGAATTTCTTGCGAGTCTCATCAAAGGTTATTCTTTTTAGGGCTTTCGTGATTGAGTTACCATATTCTTTTCTTATTTTGTGTTTTTTTTTAAATGATGAAGATCACCTCTTGGGTCGAAGATTAAGACTTCCGTCACTTTTTCCTTTAGCTTTTATATCTTATCAAAGGTCACAATTCTTCCACTGTTGCATTTTATATTAAAAATCTTATAGGAATAACCAAGAGTTTTTGCTTTATGTAACGTTGAGAAGGTACAAATCAGCTTTCAGCTCAAATCCAAAATGATTGCATAATAGATTTTTCTTTATATAACGCTTATGAGAGAAGAATAACGTTTCATCTCGGAGCAAAGCAGTTGTGTATTTCTTTGGAAGGGATTATAAATTTATAATTTATTTAGAGAAGTCGAAATAATTTATGAGATATAGATTATTTGGTTTGTGTAAGGTTTAGTTTTGTCAAATTTTAAATTCAAATTTTATGAGAGGGTTGAGGGTAGGAATCAATCGTGACCGATAAAAATTATTTTAAGGGATATTTAGGCTCAATTGAGTCTTGCACAATCTTGGTGACAACATCTTGTAGTTGGATAGATTGTCCTTCCATCCAACATATGGGTTGGCCCCAACCTAAGCTCAACGTAAAATTAGAATAAATAAGTAAATCATAATAAGTTCATAAAAATGATAAGCTAGTAATTATTGGTTATTATTCATTACTATGAGTTGAAAATCAAGTCACTTGAAATAATTCATTGGTGCTCTGTAAATGGGTAGACTCTCACCCTTGCCAAATGCCTTTCGGTATTGGGTCATTAACCTATTTCCTTACATCAAAGGAAGATGGACTCTTAGCAATATTGAAGAAAGTCATTATCGTGATCATCACTAAACTACTTCCAAGAGGTCATTTAAAAAAAAAATCTAGATGAATTAGCCACTCGTTGGGATTACCTAGGTGATACCTAGATTCAAAACCAGTTGGTTGTCACTATAACCCCTAGGCTAGTGTAAACAATCTACACGCCAACCCTAGTAAGAAACTCATTATTTAGAAAGGGTTGAGATGTTCAAAGACACACCACAATGAGGACACCACTCATGAAAGAGAATCTACTATTGTAACTTTATAATGGTAGGCCAAAATGTCATGTGTGTGAATTGAACTTGGGTGGAGAATAACAAATTGTCCATCCAACCCTTAAAACTTTTGTTTTAGATGTTTTTTAATAATATTTAATCTTAATCCCATACACCAAAATTAATGCCTAACCCTAATTTTAAATTTAAGTTCATTATTAAATTAAAAACATATATATTTTTATTTATTTTACTAATAATATATTTTTTAATTTTATAAATTTAAGTAATTTTATAATAACCAATATATATTTTTAAAATCAATAAGTGTATTTAATTTTTTTAAAAATAAAATAAAATAAAATATATTAAAAAAAATTATGAATAATATTTTATAAGATAAATATATTAAAAAATATTTGAAAAAAACTATGGATTAAATATTTTTATTAATATTTATATATATAAATGATAAACTAAATTTTGAAAATAAAATAAAAAATATATCAAAATAGTTCGAGAAACAACCATGAATTAAATATTCTTTATTAATGTTTATGTGTAAACGAATAACTAATTTATTTTATGCAGTTTAAAAACTCATTTAATGCTGTTCTTACAAATAAACTAGTTTTAATTGAACTTAAAATGATACGCGTTAAGAATTAAATTCTAATAATTAAAATTAATTTTATTTAAGCTGGCCAATATATATAATATTATATAAAAAAAAAACATTATTTATTAGTAGTTATATTATAAATTTTTTATTAATAAAAAATATTTGATGATATTTTATTTTTTATATTAATTATGTTATATGAAATTAAAAAAACTAATATACAGAAATAATTAATATTTTAAAGAATTTTGATGAATTAATAAATTAAGAAAATTAGTGTTGTTGTTGTTACAAATATTTTGAAATTAAAATTTAATGTGAATATGTGTGAGATATTTTTTCAGAAAATATTTTTGTCTTTCATCTTCTTAATATCATAAAGATGACAAATTCCATAGTATTTAAGCAAAAGTTTAATACCTTGTATCATTATGAAGTTCAAAAAAGTTTATCTTTATTTTTTTTTTTAACTGCAACGGTTGTGGATTTTATTTATTGCAAAAGGGACAGAGGGTCTTTGCCGAAGCGACCCCTAATACATGGCTGTTTTCCTTTTTTGCAGCCTTTGAGATATTACAATTTCACAGTTTTTGGAAGAAGCTTTCCCCATTTATAGTTATGCTCCCTTTCATGAGAGTGCATCCAATATTCGCCATCCGATCAGCTTCACTGTTGGAGTTTCTGAGAATATGATAGAACTTGTATGAGTCGAAGTCCTATAAGACTCTCTTCAATCTGTCCATAATTTTGTTGAGACCGACGTTGTTGAAGAGTTCCCCCTTGATTAAATTTTTTATTAGAATTTCTGAGTCTCCGAAGACTTGGAGATCTTTAACACCTTTCTCTCTAGCAATAAGGCAAGATTTGAGCAGCCCAAGGATCTCAGCTTGATTGTTAGTTTTCAGGCCAAGGCCCCAGGCAAATGAATCCCTTTCTATCCCATCCATGGAATAGATGACCCCTCCAGCACCTGCATTTCCGGGGTTCCCTTTGGATGCCCCATCAAAGAAAATGGTAGTTAATTTTTGGGCCCTCCACCATTTCTGGAAGATGTCATCTGGCTCTCTTTTTCGCCAGTCCGGGTTAGCTTTCTGGGGGCCCAGAGATACTTTTGGGGATGTGGCTCTACAACCATCCACCTCTTTTCTTCCGGCGTGAGCAGAGGATCATCTTTGTAGTACTATTATTGGGCCGTTTCCAAGAGTAGAGACTTAGATTTTACTGCAACTTGAACTGGAGAATGCTGTATGTCTTTGAAGATCCGCTGGTTGCGAGCCAGCCAAAGCTACCAGCAAACACACCAAAATGACTTGGAAGGGATACATTGAGGGTAGCAGGCATTCCATGAAGCAAAGAGGTTCGGGATAGAAGTTTGAGAAGGAAGAGAATTTGAAAATCTTGCAGAATGAGTCCCCACACCTCTTTGGCAAAGAGGCACTCCAAAAAAGGTGTTGGGCAGTTTCAAGATTACTTTTGCAAAGCACGCATCTATGAGGCCCTTCAAACTTCCTCTTTACAAGATTGTCTCCCATTAAAAGTTTATTGTGAGCCAAAGTCCAGAAGAAAAAATTTACTTTTGGAAGAGCTAGCGACTCTCAAACCTGTTTCCAAAATGTGGGCGAATGATTACTGTTCTTAGAGCCTTGAAGCGCTCTATAACCCTCAGCTGAAGTGTAAATACCTGTCCGGCCCCAACCCCAACTGTCTCTCATATTTCTATTGACCGGCGTGGCTTCTTCGAGCAAATCTTCAAGTTGATTCTGTTGGTCAGTTAAATGCGTAGGGACTCTGTGTAGATCCCAGCCTGCCCACTCACCGCGGCTGTCCCAAATCGACAAATCATAAATGATGTTTATGCCTGCTCTTTCTAACAAATCCCTGAGCTCTGCGATTTCATCTTTATCTGCTATAGGATCACACCCCATTATGCGATATTTCCACAAATGCGTGCGCTTGCATTTCCAGGGATTCTGTACAAGTGTTTCTTGAAAAAATTGTTGCTTTTGCAACAGAGCCTCCAAACCTGTGTGCATGAAACTGTGCTGTCTAATTGCATTTTTATGAGTGCGGCATTGTCTGCGTATTTGGACCGTAGAGTAATGCTGACAGGGTGTGAAGGGTCATGGATCATTTTCCATAGAAGCTTGCCTCCTAGCTCTGTATTAACTAGGGAGGGGTCGCGTATTTTCAATCCGCCCTCAGTGATCGGCCTCTTGACCAAGTCCCAGTTTACTAGATGCATTTTATTGTCATTCCCTTTCCCTCCTTGCCATAAGAAGTCCCTTAGGAGTGAAGAGATCTGTTCCATAATGTTTTTAGGAGCCAAGAGGAAAGCTGCTTGATAAATAGGAAGGGCTAATAGCTGAGATTTGATTAGTATGGTTTTGCCACCTTTTGTTAACTAGTGACCTCCCCAAGCATTGATTTTTGATTTGATTTTGCTGATGATATCGATCCAGAGGGACCTCTTATTCACGCCTGAGGATATAGGTCGGCCAAGATACCTGAATCTATCCCATTGTGCATGCCCTTTGAATCGATCCAGAGGGACCTCTTATTCACGCCTGAGGATATAGGTCGGCCAAGATACCTGAATCTATCCCATTGTGCATGCCCTTTGAATCGTAAGATATCTCTTGCTGATCTGTATTCCAGCTGAAGATTTCACTTTTACTCTCATTGAAAAGTGCGCCAGATACCCCGCAATAACTTCTCAGGACTGTGTCAAAGGCTTTTGCTATTATGGAGGAAGCACCACCAAGGAGAAGGGAGTCATCCGCAAAGAGTGCGTGATTCAAAGGGGCTAATCCGATGGAAGGTTTGAGACCCGGGAGGGAGCCAACATTTCTTTTAGCTGATAGTTTTCTGTTGAGAGAGTCCGCCATGAGGATGTACAGAAAGGGAGAGAGGGGGAATCCCTGCCGAATACCTCTCTGAGCTTGGAAGAAATTAGTTGGGTGACCATTGATAAGGGGAGTGATCCACGGGGAATCAATACATGCTTTTATGAGCTGAACAAATTGTTGAGAGAAGCCAAAAGACAACAAAACTTTACAAAGGAACAAGCGATTAACTCTATCGAATGCGTTTTCCATATCAAGTTTAATCAACATACCTTTCTCCCCTCGTTGTTTGCTTGTGTGGATGGTCTCCTGCACCTGAATAACGTTATCCAAAATGTACCTGCCTTCCACGAATTCGCCTTGAGAACTGGAGATCAATCTTTTGAGCAGAGGCTTGATTCGGTTAGCTAGGAGTTTGGCTATAATTTTGTAAGATGCATTACACAACGAAATAGGCCTAAATCTTGCAAAGGTGCCAGGGTTGGTTTCTTTAGGGATTAGAGCTAGATAGGTGGAGTTGGTTCCTCCTCCTACCTTAGCTCTTTTCATGAAGCCTCTTATCATTTTCAGGGGGTCAACTTTGATAACTTCCTAGCAAGATTTATAAAAATGGATTGTGAATCCGTCAGGCCTAGGGGCCTTATCGGATTCCATGGACCAGATTACATTGATAATTTCCTCCTCTGAGATGGGTCTGCAGAGAGCAATGTTATCTTCAGGGTTAATAAGAAGAGGGATATTAGAGAGGAAATTGGTTGTTTCCTCATCGCTACCTTGGGTTCCATCATTGAATAAATTCCTGAAATTATTTTCAACAGTGTCTTTAACCTGGTTGAATTCTTTGCAGACTTGGCCCTCTGTAGTTTTTATTTCAGCTATATGGTTCCGAGACAGTCTAGCTCTGTATTGTCGATGGAAAAAAGAGGTGTTCCAATCTCCAGCCTTTAACCAAAGACTTCTGGATTTTAACCTCCAGTGTTCTTCTTTAGCTTGGAAGGATTGATATGTGGATCGTTGAGATTTAACTTCCTTGTCCAAAAGCTCTGTTGTGATGTCTTTATTTTCCATATTTGTTAGCAGGGAGTGCAGCATCTGAAGTGCCTCTTTTCTTTGATTGGTTGGGGTGGGATCTGGCTTTTTGATCCATTCCTTCAGAGCTTGTTTTGTGGCCTTCAACTTTTGTTCCCAAATATAGCTGGAGGAGCCTAAGAAGGATTTAGCCTAGGTAACTTTCACAGTTCCCATGAATCCCTCTTTCTCGAACCAAAGCGAGCTGAAACGAAAGGGAATGGGCCCCAGATATTCTTCATATTCCAGTAGGAGCTGGATTGTTTTGTGTTCTGAGGTCAATTTAGGCAAAATTTTTGTAATGATGATCGTTTTGTTCATCATTAGGGCGCTTTGGACCAGGAACCTGTCTAGACGAGCAACGATGTGATCCAGCCCAACACGATTATTTGACCAAGTGTATAGCCCGTGGACTGGGTTGAAGTCTAGAAGGTCCCAACTCTGGGAGAGCTCCTCCACAAATGCCAGCATGGGGTCTCTAGTGCCGGATCCACCCCTTTTCTCTTTTGGCTTCAAAACTATGTTAACGTCTCCCGCTAAGATAATGTTACTTGGGGAGTGCTGCTCTAGAAAAATTGAAAGCGAATTCCAACATTCTCTTTTGTCAGTGTAGTTTACAGGAACATACAGATTGAAGAGGGAAATGTTCAACTTACTAGCTTTATGCTTGAGATCTGTGAAGATCCAGTGCTGGGTTTCTTTAAAATTTTGAAGCTGGAAGGTGCAATCTGACCAAAGAGTAGCTAGTCCTCCGGAAGTACCCCTGGTGCTGATTGCCTTGCCTGTATTTTTATTTCACTTTGACTTACTGATATCTAGAAGGGCTTGCCCTTCAATCTTGGTCTCTTGGAGCATGAGGATGTCTGAGGGTTCTATTTTGAATAGGTCCTTGACTGCTTCTAGTTTAGAGGGGTTCCCCAGTCCTTTGCAGTTCCAAGAGACAAGCTTCATTATTTACTGAGAAGAGGGTTGGGACCTCCCTTGGAAGGTCTCGGTTTGGTATTTCGTCCGATGGACATTTCTATTGTGGCCTGGCTTCCTTGAGTTTTGAGCCTCTCGGCCTCTTCTTCTCTCATTTCTTTTCGGTATTTCCTTCCAGCTTTTTAGAGGGGCGCTCATAGGTTTCATCCTTCGATGATCCTGAGCTTTATATTGATTTTTTCCTTGTGACTTCTGCGTATGAGGGATTGGATGGGCTGCCTTGGGTGGCTTCGACCTGTACTGCTTTCTTGCCTTCTTTGCTTGGTGAGGTGCTTTCTTCCTGCACCAGATTTTCCTGCTCTGGGGCTGCAGGGTTGGTTTGAGTGCTTGCTATCCCTTTTGTGTTTGATTCGTCTTCCTGAATAGGCTTAGAACTGCTTGGGATCCCTATTGTATTTCCTTTGCCGGAATATTTTTTTGAATATGTTGTTTTCTGAACTAGAGTCCATTAATACCCATTTTGTTTGTCTAGTTGCTCTTTAGCCCTTTTCTTGCAATGCTTGGCGAAGTGTCCGTGACCATGACAGTGTCTACATTTGAAGGGTAACTGTTCGTAGTCCAATTCCTGAATATGCGTCCATCCTATGACAGTGAGCTTGATTGCTTCTGGTAACCGCTCCTCTAGGTTAACTTCAACGCATATGCGAGCACAAGAATATTGATCTTTTCTTGCAGCTTTGTCTATGTACTTACCCAGTGCATTTCCAATGTTCTCTAGGGATTTTTGGTTCCAACAATGGAGAGGCAGATGGGGGAGTCTCACCCAGACCAGAACAACAGAAGGAACATCCTGGGAAGGGTAAAATTCTGGGGACCATTTGTTCAGATACAATCCCTGCGGTCCCATGAAGTAGGGGCCATTTCTGAAAATTAAACTTATGTCTTTCGTGCTTTCGAACACAAAGACAAAGAATCCTTTGCCTACAAAGTAGCTTTTGACACCCTCTTTGATTAGAGGATTCCAGTTTCTTTGAGTCCAATATTCTACTGATTTAGGAGAAGGCCAGAGGCCCGTGAACTACCCAATGAGGCCTCTCTGTGCCAGGTTCAAAGTTGCTTTGCACGTCTCTTCTTCAGGAAGGGCCACTGAAGGGATATTTTCCATTTTCTTGATGAACTTCTATTGAGTCGTCGTTGGCGTTCGCTTCGGAGCTGCTTCGATCATTGCTCTAAATGACAACACCTCTGGAGGCGGATTGGAGAAGCCCCCTGCGGAATCCATGATGAGGGCACCTCAGTGCTGAGCGTAGGGGCGCAGCAGCCACGAGGGCGCACGAAGAGTCACCCAGCAGCCCGCAGATAGTGAAGTCGCTGCCCTCCAGAGCAGCCTGAGGGCCAAGATGGGCTGCAGCCTCAAACGAGAGAGCGAACCAGTAGCAGAGGGCTAGGTCAAGCTCTCACAGCGTCGTGCAGAATTTTAAGTTCATCTTTATTTTAGCAATGTTGATTAGTATATTTTTAATCTTCTAGATTAGTGTTAATAACATCTTTGTACTACTTTAATCTCCATTTTTGTTCTTTGTGATACCATGATTTCTCTTTGAATTTGGATGTGATATTATTTATAATGGAATCAATGTTGCACACAGAAATAACCTCCTCTTTCCTCTAATGATTTAGCCAAGGCTTGGCATCTTTATGTCAATCATATCCAATCGTCGTTTTGTTGTCTTTTCCACCATTTAAAACACCCATCGTTAATCATTTTACCTCATCCTTTCACCATTTATTGCCATTCCTACTGTATTGCTTCATGAATATACTACAACATGTCTAGAAACGTTAAGTAGTAATTATTATTTATTTCCTCTATTTTTGATGAATTAAGAAGGATTATGATTGGTTTTACTAATAATGGTTTTGTCTAATTCAATTCCTATAACTCCTTACAATTCTGATAACCAACTTCCAAGGTTTGCATATGTGTAGGCTTCCAATCCAAAATCCGACACAAGGGACTTGTTTCTGAGAAAGTTGAGATGCTTTGGCTCATATTCAAACATCCCCAAGTCACAAATGCAAGCCTCTAGCTCATAGTCAAAGGTCTAGTCAAAATAAATAATAGTTTGCAGGAAGAATCAAGCAACTAACTTTTGGTGCAATTTATGAGAAAATGAAGAAGAAAATGGAAAATATGAGAATTTAGTTCTATTTAGAACATCATCAATTAGGTGATCTATGAGAAATTTCTCTAAAATATGTGTGATTTGAGAGGCATGAATGGTTTTTTCTAGGGTGTTTCTATGGTCATGACCATTGTCAAGTTGCAGTCTGAACTGAACAACTAGTTAGCAAAACAAACCAAACCAAACATTTGTTATTTCTCTATTCTAAATTTGTACAAGGGTCTGTAGGATCACATGTTGATTACTCAATTTAGATCTACAACAATGGTTTTCATAAACATCTCTTTGCATTTTGTAATGTATAAAAGGCAATATCTAGGCCTTCAAGCCTGGTTAAGAAGATCTATATTTGCTTTAATAATGTGAAATGATCCTATTGGATCATTGGATGCACTCCTGCTTATTTAGATTTCAATGTAATTTGTGGAATGAACAATAAAAAAATGTTATTGATGCCTATTTTGTGTATTGTGTGGTGAGTCTCTATGTAAACTTGATCTCTTTTAAGGAAACACTGCTGGTTGGAAAGGGATCAACAACAAGCCAACATACTTCCACTCTATATTTTCGTATTTCTAATGTAATTGTGGTATGCCATTGAGGTTTTGTAAGTAAGGGTTTATGTTATTGCTTCATTCATTTTAATTTTGTTACAAGTTTCTGGTTTTTTTGGAAACTTGATGCGTGGGTTTTCTTTGCAATACCAACTCCTTGATACATATATAATGTGTGGATCACTTATGTCATTATTGGGTTTAACATGTAATGCAAGGCTATGTTTTGTAATGTCTACATTTTATCCATAATATATAGATCCACTATGTGGTGATGCCATTTAATATATAATGTGGTGATCTTGTCTATTTGAATGGTGAATACTTGGTTGACATATGACATGGTTTATGCATACAGGAGTCCTTAATTTATGGGTATGGGATTGAATGGCCTACATTAGAGACACAACTATATTATAGAATCATAGTTTGTTGATTGAGTGATGGCAGCGCTGCGCATGGTGTGGTAGATTTTTGTTCATTTCGTAATTATCTGATTCCTTATGCTATGTTCCAGATTGCCTTCAAGTTTGTAGGAGCAAAACTAGTCACTGAAGGATAATATTGAGTCATTGCAACCTTTCATGACTATGGAAATACAATCTTTTCTTGAGTATGAAAGACTGCAGTTAATAAGGGAAAGGCCCCGCATTGAATGCCCAATGATCACAGTAGATTAAGATTTCCCTTTTTGATAATAAACTTGCCTATTAAAGGATACCAATATGCTTTGTAACTTTGCATGTAATACTTGGATGAGAGAGCTGAGATGCAGAATGAAGAGAGTGTGACATGTGGGGGCTTTGGAATAGGTACCTAGTCAAATTGTTGGGCGTGGAGCATGATTATTTAGAGGTCTTTGTTTCAGCTGGATGTATACCCCAAGAAGATTGTACACCCCTCCATGCGGGGGGGTGTGAGGGGGACTTGTCCCCCCTGCGGGGGTTCGGGGGGGTCGATCCCCCCGGCTGGGGGGTCCAGGGGCTAGTGCTTCCCTTGCGGGGGTTTTGGGGGTAGTGCCCCCGAAGCTAAAAATAGATGTAAAATTGCCTTATAAAAGTATAGTAATTTCTAGTCAGTCTGGGTCGTTCATTAGGCGGATGATTTGACGGTAGAACTTATGTTTAGTTTAGGGTTTTTTTCCCTAGAAGGCAACTGCTCTCTTTGTATGAGGGCATTGTATTGAGGTTGTGTAATAGCTTCTTGAACCAAAATAACATTGTCAATGATTTATCTATGCCTTATGAACCCTCCTTGATTTTCAAAAATAATGCTAGGAAGGATTTTTCTAGTCCTATTGGCTATAATCTTTGTCATAATTTTGTATGTTGAATTACAAATAGAAACTGGTCTAAATCTAGAGAAGGATATTACCTTTGCTTCTTTATGGATTAAAGTGAGAAATGAAGAATTTGTGTTGCCTCCTAGCCTCCATTTCGTAATGAAAGAATTTTACATTCTTATTAGGTATTTTTTGATAGTTTCCGAGAAAAGTATGAAAAAACAAATGGGGAAGCCATCAGAGCTAGGGGCTTTGTTAAGGTTGAGAGACCAGATAGCCTCGATTATCTCCTCTTCCAATGTCAGCATAATTAGTTGGAAATTATCTATATCAGTAAAAAATGAAGTCAGGACAAAAAGAAAAGAATGGACCTCACCTGGATCATTCTCCTTGTTCTATGTGTATAAAATTCTAAAGAAATAATGGGCCTCCTGCTTTATCTCTTTAAAGGATTTCAACTTTGCTTGACCTTCTGGGACTATTTCCTTGACTCAATTTCTGAACTTCCTTTCCTATTCCTTCTTGTGAAAGAAGGTTGTATTTCTATTACCCACATTTAACCATAGGCTTATGGATTTGAGACACTAATACTCTTCCTCTTGCCTCCCGAGGATTTAAATTTGTTTGCATATCCTTTTTTCTTCTTCAATAAGATCCTTTAACACATCTTCATCTTCCATCTGATCCTGATGCGATGCAAGGTGAATCAGGAGATCATTTTTTGCTTGTCCCGGAGGTTTAAAATTAGATTTCGCCCAAGAACAAAGAGTCTTCTTAACATTCTTCAATTTAGATTCCCACATGAAAGATGAAGAGCCACTCACCAAGAGAGACAAGGCTTGAATATGTAAATATTTCACCCCTTATTTGATCATCCTCCCTCGGTTAAAGTGAAATAGGATAGGCCCCAAAGCCTCTAGTGGATTTATTATGATAGCCACGGGACGGTGATCAAACTCTCGTCTTGCAAGAATTGACAAAAAACTATCAATGCCCCTAACCGACCAGTTGTTTTGGATTAGAGATCGGTCATAAGTGCTTCCAATTATTTTATTAGTGTACTTTTCCTTTTTTGGCTCAACATCCATGAGTTCCCATTCACTAAGGATATCCTCTAACCTCTCTTGAAACAGATTTTTGACATTAGATCCTCCTCGCTTCTCCATGGAGAAGAGAACAGTGTTGAAGTCACCACCCACTATAGAGTCACTATGCCATTGGTCCTCATTTAACTTTATTAATGAATCCCAAAATTCCTCTTTGTCGCTATAGGTAACTGGAAAGTAAATATTGATATACAATGCCACTTCTCCACTAGTTCTATCTTTTAGTTTAACAACTATCCAAAACCCGGATTTGCAACTACCTTTTAACATGTTCATAGAATCAATCTAGAGAGTACAAAGACCTTTGGAGGCTCTAGATGAACTTTAGGCAATTCAGGAGCTAGAAATCTAGAATGATTTGGCTAAACTGACATGCCTTCCTCTTTTAACTTCATTTCTTGAAGAAAAAAATTCTTAAGGTTTTTTCGATCTCATGAGATCTTTTCAACCTAAGATCTGGAGGGGTTTCACTACCCCCTTATGTTCCATAAGATAGATTTCATTGAAACTTGGAGGCTTTAGATTTACCACTTTTTGACTTGGTAGTTGCTTGTTACATTATCTTTGGTTGGTTTCCCAACCTGATATTTTGTTCTGCCTTGGCTTCTTTGACATATTTGTTCATAGGTCGCCCTTTTGCCTTATTGTTCTCAATCTCTTGGTTGTATGAGTCACTACTATAGTTCAATCCATTTTTGGTGCTCCTTCTGAGGACCTTACTAGTTCCTTCTTCTAGTTGCTCTTGTGATTCAAGACCTTTGTTTAATCCTTTACGGGCTTGAGGACTCGAAACCACAAATTGGTCCTTTGGCTAGGTTAGACTTGCAACCAAATCCAACTCAACTTCTTGGAGCTCTCCATATTATTCTTATACCACTACTACTTCTTCCATGAGCACAATCTCAAGATTGCCTCAGGCTAGAGCCTCCTTCTCAACCCCTTCCTGCATTAGGATGTCAAAAGGGTTAGCATAAGTGGAGGCCATATTTTGTCCAGAAGGTTTGTTAGTATTGGCGCCACCTTTCCCTTTGGTGGAGAGACACTTTTGGGATTCTCATTGACCATCTTATGGGGTAGGCCCTTCTCTAAATCCACTTCTACACATATTTTTTGCATAGGAAAAGTGTTGCCCTTTAGGCTCATCCTAGTCAAGATAGCGACTGGCACCATTTGATATTGTTTTTAAGCAGTCGTTGCCCTAGTAAGAAAATGGAAATCGAGGGAGATTGACCCACACTCGCACTGCCTTAAGAACATCGTCGTCCGGGTTGAAATCACGAGACCATGTGTTAAGATACATACCTATGGAGTGGAAGAAGTAAGGTTCGTTTATGAAAACGACATTGCAATCCTCCTTGCATTCGAAAAGTAGAGCAAAGAAGTCGTTCCCCACTTCATATACATTCAGGTGCCCCTTCATCATTGGCTTCCAAATATTTTTTTCCCACTGCTCTACGGACCTGGGAGAAGGTCAAAGGCCCATGAACCTCTCGACTAGAGCTTTGTCATGGAAGGTCAGGGAGGTTTTGTGGAAAATTTGAGGAATGATGATGACAGGTATATTCTCCACTTTTTAAATGAATTTTGTCTGCAAATTCCTTTGGACACATATTAGTCTTAAGGTTGGAGATCAACACATGAAAGCAACCTCCTCATCCCCGGGAGGGCCTGAGCCCCTACCCCGTATGACCATTGTGACTTATGTTGAAAAATCATCGACATGCGTAGGGTGCTAGGGTTTGCGAAATCCTTCACATTTGAATAATAAGAGTTTTCTAAAATAATTAATATATAAACTAAACATATATACATTTAAAAACGTGGAACAAGATTCTTAAACACAAAGATTTACCCCTACTTTACCATAAAAATCCTTAATATGTAAATAGGTTTTGTTACAATACCATGGGCCATGTTGGCTTATCAATACCACATGGAAAAAAAAAAAAAAAATGTAATTCACTTCATATGACACTTGTTTATATGACCTTTTTTTCATTAATCAATTTAATTAAAAGAAAAACAATGACATATTTTGTTTTGGATGTGAGGAAAAATCCAAATAAGGTGGAGAATTGAACTAATAACTTAACATCTAAGAATGTCTTAACAAGACACCAGATCACTATCTATACGAAACCTTTGGACAAAATAATTAGAAAATTTTCCATTTGTATATATTATTATAATCTTCTTAAAATATTTCATAAAAATTCAATTTCTCTCATCTATATTTTATGAAAAAGAAGGTTATTGAAAGAGTGGTAACAAAAACAAAGACGGATATCTATGCCGCTACCGATTCGACATCTTTGTGGGGTTTCGGTCGTTGAAGAGACAGGGATAAAGTTGTCCTTCGTAAATTGCAGAGAATCTTATCTCTGTTGTGAAAAGACATTTAATACCAGAAGTGGAGAACGTGGACAGCCACTTGCAGAATGTCTGTACTCTGTAGTCAGGACAGCATCATTTCGTTGGTAAATAAAATTATTTTAATGAATAAAAAGTGAAAATTAAGAAAATTTATATGGTATTTGTATTTATATTTTATTATTTTTTCCTTAAGATGTTGGTTTTTTTCTTGAGATTATAGCTATGGCTAAATTTATAATATACCAGTAAAATATAATTAATATCAAAGAGAATAGGCTTAAGATTTCTTCAAATTTTAGTCAAAACCACTTGCAATTTAATATAAGTTGGTAAAAGAATTTCAGTGTTGGCTAAACAATTGGATAATGGAGTAGGAGAATATTTTGTAGAATATTGATAACATTGAAAATGTCACATCTAAATTCAAGGAGAAATGTTTGTGTGATAAAAAAAGTAGAGAATAAAATAAGATTAAGGTATGAGAGAGTGGTCATTAACTCTAATCTAAAAGATCAAAACTAGTTCTATGTTATATCTAACTTAAAGATAAAAATCAACATTATTAAAATAAGAACATAAACCTTTTAGTTATACACAACATTGGATGTTTGTGTGATAAAAAAAGTAGAGAATAAAATAAGATTAAGGTATGAGAGAGTGGTCATTAACTCTAATCTAAAAGATCAAAACTAGTTCTATGTTATATCTAACTTAAAGATAAAAATCAACATTATTAAAATAAGAACATAAACCTTTTAGTTATACACAACATTGGATATTTCCTACAACATCATGTGATGAAAGAATTTCTCATTTTTATGATACTAAAAAGATGAGGGTTGAAAAACACTTTCTCTTAAAATGTCCTACATGTGCTCACATTAAGTCTCAATTTCAAAATATTTTTAAAATTATTAAATTTCTTAACCTATTGACTTCTCAATCTATCCATGCATGACTTGTGTGGCAATACTCAAACTATCCTTTATGTGGGAATACTTCTTTATCAATGTAAAACAAAATAAGTATAAGATCTTATGACTTGTTAACTTTATCCACTCATGATATCAAAAATTTGAAGTTACAAGTCACTTAATTTCCCACTTATTATATTTTTATAAATCAACTTCTTTGTGAATCATGACAAAAGTGTCCAATTGTATCTAAGTTTTGTAGAGTAGGATCCCCTCAAATCATTAAATGTTCATATAATTTCAACCTATTTGTCCATTAGTATAATATGACCATGATTAAGTTCATCCAAGATTTTTTTCCCAATGATTTGACTATTACCTTGGAATTCCCAACTAATGAACTATAAGTCATCCTTGTTTCAATAAAGAGGTTGATGTTAGGTCACCAATCATGTCCAAAGTTAGTCTTAACATTCTATTGTAAATAGTGAACTAAGCATTTTGGAAGAAATTATTGCATCTCATAATCCCATCATCCCCAATCCTCACTTCCACCTTGGACCCAACATTCCAAGCCAAATATTTCTCTAGAATTGGGAAGGAAGGCGCAAGAGAATTCTAATCATTAAAAACATTATAGATGTTTTTGTTCCATGTTCAAAACCAATCCAAGATCAAATCATTAACTATATATTTAACCTGAATTGAAACATTGCCACAAAGACTTAACAACTAATGCTTTTCCAAATATGATATCATTCTTAAGACCCAAACCACTCACTTCTTTTAACCAAGTGATTTTTTCCCAATTAAATAGATATATACCTTTATACTAAGCACTTCCCCTCCACGGGTAATTAAAATAGATCATTCTAGCTCAACCATGATTCCCTTAGGAATGCAAGTAAGTGCCAAAATACTAGAAGTTCTTATATAACAATATTAATTAGAACCAAACAACCTCCATGGGATAACCACTTTTGCACCAAAAATTAATTTTTGATCCTTCCCCAATTACCACTCCTAATCCTATTTCATGTGGTAGTTTGGATTCAATGTAAACCCTAGATAATTTAAACTAGTGTGAAAGGTAAAATTAAATAAGGGCAAAACAAAGTTAGGGTTGTGCGGAGGTAATGGCATGCAAAAGATGTGGTAAGAGGGAAATATCAATGAGTAGATGAACATAAACAATTTATTCCTTAATGATGTCTTTTATTTTCCTCTTTCAATTTAAAAGCATAAACAATTCTTGTTGGCCTTGTACATAGAAGAGTTTTAACATTAAGACTAATTAAAAACTTCTTGTTTCATAATCACTCTATTCAATGTGTGACATGAAAATACATCAACAATCCTATGTACACCTACATTAAATTTCAATTTCAAAATATTTGTTTTGCATATTTTCTTAACCTTTTAACTCATCAAAACTATGATTCTTTCGAAATACTTATTTTGAAATGATTCAAAATAAGTTTTTAATTTAAAAAATATAGCTTTACTTCTTCTTCATTTTTTTTTGACAATTCAAAATCGACTTTATGAAGCTTTAAAATGTGATTGCTAAATAATACCAATGTGGGATTACTAGCTTCATAATACCAATGTAGATCCATCTGAACTGTGGATCAACAAAGTGCCGAGATGGATCAAATCTCTTAAGATGCAAACTTCTTTTTGAGTGGAAAATTTGAGGGAAAGTTTGCGCCTCGAAAGATTTTATTTCTATCGATGCTTGGTAGATCAAGAGTTAAGATGGATCTATGCTAGTTCCTAATAATGCTATTTAGATTATATAAATATTCTCACATCTCTATATAGTTGTTGTTGTTGTTGTTTTTTTCGTATCTAGATGAATCGAAAACTGGGTTGGGCTTGTACTTACATGACATGAGGTCAATTCATATCACTGCCACTATACCTCTAGGTGAACCCATGCACATCCCAACACATGGTCCATATGGCTAGTCAGAGGGATTTGAATCTCGAACCACATACTTCATAAAGACTTCATATCACAACAATCATTAACCCATTAGGTACATGGATATTCTTAATTACATACCTATACACTTAGTGTATGTATTATATATATATATAATATATAATAATATTTATTCATTAAATTAAATATGATATTTTGAAAATATCATGCTTATATATATATATATATATATATATATGAAGTTATAACATATCATTGTTACTAATATGAATCATCATTATTTAAATTTCTTTCAATGTGATATTTATATTATAATTTTTTTGTCATGAAATTGTTTGTAATTTTATTAATAAATTTTAATTTACAATATAACAAATTAAATTGAATCCATTTATTATTTTTGTTACTATTTGTTTATTTTTTTAATTGAGTCTACACTATGTTTTATAGGTCATCTCAACTAATGTTACTACATCTCTCCAGCACTAGGTTGTAGATATCTTTCTGTGAAATTATGTTAAATAATATGGACATTAACATATTTTATTTATGACTTTCACAAATTTTTTGGTTATTCACATATTTTTTGAAAAACCATAGACCAATTATATATTGAGTATAAAAGAAATTACACATCTCCTTCACCTTCATATTAAATTATACTATCAAATTTTATTTTAGATTTCAAATATCACTTCCATATAAATAGTAAAAAAAATTATATACCTTCCTTAATTTAAAAAAAAATAATTTAAAAAAAATTAATATGATTAAAATTATATATATATATATATATATAATATATATACTATATATATATGGGAGGGGCTAGTTCCCTTAGAAAGCATTATGGGCCCTCTTTTTACATATATAATATAATATATATATATATATAATATATATGGTACATATACATGTCAGAACAGGCTGAAATGTCACATCGAAACTTAATTTAATCGCCATCACTGGAATGGAACAGTATAGCTGCAGCATCCGTGCAACGCCGCAGGATTCGAACGCAGAAAAGGACATGCAAACCAACCGCCTCGACCGCTACATTATGCACTCACGTGCATATATATAATATATGGAGAATAGATCCGACCCTTTTCTTATATGTGTAGAGCTCAAACATAATATAATAATTTATTTATAAACCATATTATTATATTTTTAATTAAACAATTTTATAATATAATATTATGGAAAAATAATTTTCCCACACCAAATTGGAAAGCCTTTTGAAAATTCCATAAATATCAAACGTGAAGGTTAAAGTGGAGACCTAACCTTCACTTTAAATTTATGGAAGAAATTCTTGCGAGTCTCATCAAAGGTTATTCTTTTTATGCCTTTCGTGATTGAGTTACCACATTCTTAACTTCTTATTTTGTGTTTTTTTTAATGATGAAGATCACCTCTTGGGTCGAGGATTAAGACTTCCATCACTTTTTCCTTTTGCTTTTATATCTTATCAAAGGTCACAATTCTTCCACAGTTGCATTTTATATTAAAAATCTTATAGGAATAACCACGAGTTTTTGCCTTATGTAACGTTGAGAAGGTACAAATCAGCTTTCAGCTCAAATCCAAAATGATTGCGTAATAGATGTTTCTTTATATAACGCTTATGAGAGAAGAATAACGTTTCATCTCGGAGCAAAGCAGTTGTGTATTTCTTTGGAAGGGATTATAAATTTATAATTTATTTAAAGAAAGTCGAAATAATTTATGAGAGATAGATTATTTGGTTTGTGTAAGGTTTAGTTTTTATCAAATTTTAAATTTAAATTTTATGAGAGGGTTGAGGGTAGGAATTAATCGTGACTGATAAAAACTATTTTAAGGGATATTTAGGCTCAATTGAGTCTTACACAATCTTGGTGACAATATCTTGTAGTTGGATAGATTGTCCTTCCATCCAACATATGGGTTGGCCCCAATCTAAGCTCAACCTAAAATTAAAATAAATAAGTAAATCATAATAAGTTCATAAAAATGATAAGCTAGTCATTATTGGTTATTATTCATTACTATGAGTTGAAAATCAAGTCACTTGAAATAATTCATTGGTGCTCTGTAAATGGGTAGACTCTCACCCTTGCCAAATGCCTTTGGGTATTGGGTCATTAACTTATTTCCTTACATCAAAGGAAGATGGACTCTTAGCAATATTGAAGAAAGTCATTATCGTGATCATCACTAAACTACTTCCAAGAGGTCATTTAAAAAAAAAATCTAGATGAATTAGCCACTCGTTGGGATTACCTAGGTGATACCTAGATTCAAAGCCAGTTGGTTGTCACTATAACCCCTAGGCTAGTGTAAGCAATCTACACGCCAACCCCTAGTAAGAAACTCATGATTTAGAAAGAGTCGAGATGTTCGAAGACACATCCACAATGAGGACACCACTCATGAAAGAGAATATATTATTGTAGCTTTATAATGGTAGGCCAAAATATCATGTGTGTGAATTAAACCTGGGTGGAAGAGAACAAATTGTCCATCGAACCCCTAAAACTTTTGTTTTAGATGTTTTTTAATATTATTTAATCTTAATCCCATACACAAAATTAAATGTTAACCTTAATTAAAATTTAAGTTTTTATTAATATATATATATAATATATATATATTATATATATATATATATATATATATATAATATTAATTTTCTATAATAATTATTTTATTATAATTTAGTAGTTTTATAAATAACAATAATATTTTTAAATATAAGTGTATAATTTTTTTTTAAATAAATAAAAAAAATATATAAAAAAATAATGAATAAATATTTTTATAAAATAAACATTATTAAAAATATATTGGGAAAACTATGAATAAATATTTTGATTAATATTTATATATATAATGATAATAAAAATTCGAATATATCAAAATAGTTCGAGAAAACACTATGAATAAATATTTTATTAATATTTTAATATGTTAAATGATAACTAATTAATTTATTAAGTCAAAGTCATAATGTTCTTATAATAACTAGTTTAATTAAAAACTAAAAGATAACTTTAAGAATTAAATTCTAATAATTAATAATTTTTTATTTAAACTGCAATATATATAAATTATATAAAAACATTTATTTATTAGTACCTATATTTATAATTTTATTAATAAAAAATTTGATTTTTTTTATATTTTATTTTTTTATTTTTTTAATTTTTATTTTTTTTTTTTATTTTATATGAAATTAAAAATAATATAAGGAAATAATTAATATTTTAAAGAATTTCGATAAATTAATAACTTAAGAAAATTAGTATTGTTACAAATATTTTGAAATTAAAATTTAATGTGAATATGTGTAGATATTTTAAAAGAAAATATTTTTGTTCCTCATTTTTTTAATATCATAAAGATGACAAATTCTATAATATTTAAGAAAAAGTTTAATACTTTGTATCATCATGAAGTTCATCTTTATTTTAGCAATGTTGATTAGTTTTTTTTAATTTTCTAGATTAGAGTTAATAACATCTTTGTAATACTTTAATCTCCATTTTTGTTCTTTGTGATACCATGATTTCTCTTTGAATTTGGATGTGATAATATTTATAATGGTATCAATATTGTACAAAGAAATAACCTCCTCTTTCCTCCACTGATTTAGCCAAGTCTTGGCATCTTTATGTCAAGCATATCCAATTGCCATTTTGTTGTCTTTTCCACCATTTAAAACACCCATCATTAATCATTTTACCTCATCCTTTCACCATTTATTACCATTCCTACTGTATTGCTTCATGAATATACTGCAACATGTCTAGAAGCGTTTAGTAGTAATTATTGTTTACTTCCTCTATTTTTGATGAATTAAGAAGGATTATGATTGGTTTTACTAATAATGGTTTTGTCTAATTCAGTTCATATAACTCCTTACGATTCTGATAACCAACTTCCAAGGTTTGCATACGTGCAGGCTTCCAATCCAAAATCCGACACAAGGGACTTGTTTTCGAGAAAGTTGAGATGGTTTGGCTCCTATTCACACATCCCCAAGTCACAAATGCAAGCCTCTAGCTCATAGTCAAAGGTCTAGTCAAAATAAATAATAGTTTGCAGGAAGAATCAAGCGACTAACTTTTGGTGCGATTTATGAGAAAAATGAAGAAGAAAATGGAAAATATGAGAATTTGGTTCTTTTTAGAACATCATCAATTAGGTGATCTATGATAAATTTCTCTAAAATAAGTGCAATTTGAAAGGCATGAAGGGTTTTTTCTAGGGTGTTTTTATGGTCATGACTGTTGTCAAGTTGCACTCCGAACTGAACAACTAGTTAGCAAAACAAACCAAACCAAACATTTGTTGTTTCTCTATTCTAAATTTTCACAAGGGTCTGTAGGATCACTTGCTGATTACTCAATTTAGATCTACAACAATGGTTTTCATAAACATCTCTTTGTATTTTGTAATGTATATAAGACAATATCCAGGCCATCGAGCCTAGTTAAGGAGATCTATATTTGCTTTAATATTGTGAAATGATCCTATTGGATCATTGGATGCACTCCTGCTTATTTAGATTTCAATGTAATTTGTGGAATGAACAATAAAAAAATGTTATTGATGCCTATTTTGTGTATTGTGTGGTGAGTCTCTATGTGATCTTGCTCTCTTTAAGGAAACACTACTGGTTGGAAAGGGATCAACAAGCCAACACATTTCCTCTCTATATTTTCATATTTCTAATGTAATTTGGTATGCCATTGAGGTTTTGTAAGTAAGGGTTTATGTTATTGCTTCATTCGTTTTAATTTTGTTACAAGTTTGTGGTTTTTCTGGACACTTGATGCGTGGGTTTTCTTTGCGAAACCAACTCCTTGATACATATATAATGCATGGATCACTTATGTGATTATTGGGTTTAACATGTAATGCAAGGCTATGTTTTGTAATGTCTACATTTTATCCATAATATATAAATTCACTATGTGGTGATGCCATTTAATATATAATATGGTGATCTTGTCTATTTGAATGGTGAATACTTGGTTGAAATATGACATGGTTTATGCATACACGAGTCCTTAGTTTGTGAATATGGGATTGAATAACCTAGAATAGAGACACAACTATCTTGTAGAATCACAGTTTGTTGATTGAGTGATGGCAGCGCTGCACATGGTGTGGTAGATTTTTGTTCTTTTCATAATTATCTGATTCCTTAAGCTATGCTCCAAATTGCCTTCAGGTTTGCAGGAGAAAAAATAGTCACTGAAGGATAATATTGAGTCATTGCAACCTTTCAGGACTATGGAAATACAATCTTTTCCTGAGTATGAAATACTGCAGTTAATAAGGGAAAGGCCCTACATTGAATGCCCAATGATCACAATAGATTAAGATTTCCCTTTTTGTTAATAAACTTGCCTACTGAAGGATAATGATATGCTTTGTAACTTTGCATGTAATACTTGGATGAGAGAGCTGAGAGGCAGAATGAAGAGAGTGTTACATACGGGGGCTTTAGAATAGGTACCGAGTCAAGTATCTCTTTTTCTATAGGATTCATTTCTTTTCCCAAAATGTTGCTAGATGCAAGGGTACAAGCTAGTTGAAGACAAGACTTATAGATAGTTTGTAGCAACTTCTAAATCCTTAAAAAGCACCCTTAAAATTGTTGTCCAGTGATTAAAACCCTTGGTTTATAACAATGAGTTGTTTGGATTTTATATCGAATTGCTATTGCAACGATAGGATAGCAAACCTGTTGATGTTTTGTACCTCCGCACATATAGTGTAGCGTCTTGAAGCCTATGTCCCCCTATTGATAATTTATGTTGGAATTATTGATGCAATTAATTTGACCAACAACCAACACCACATACTTGAGGATTCGCTTATACTTTTGCCATTGAAAAAATCCCATAGGATATCAAAATTCAATTGAGCCATACATGGATCTGTGAGTTTTTTTATTTATGATAAAATTTATATTCTTTGGTGATCTTTGATATCAATCATGCCCTCATTTATGGAGGAATTTGTTAGTTTGAAATATGATGGAGTTGTTAGCCTACTAGATCCTTCCTTGTTTTGAGTTGTTTATATATATATATATATATATTATATAGATATAGATATAGATATATATTCCATGATTCAACCTAGACAACAAGGCTCAAAAACCATTATAAATAATGCCCATTTTGAGATCAACACATCACATGAGAGAATTAAACTCGGTAGAAAAGATCACAGTGTTTCTCCCCACCACTCAAAGTAAACCCAATTGACATGAGTTGTATTTTATGTGTATGAGAGAGATTTATGTTTGAATTAAGGTAGTTATTGTATGATAAACACCATAAATTTTCCTAAATTATTATTTATAATCAATGCCCCAAAAATATAATAAACAATTCTACTAATATCAATAATATTTATTTACATGCTTCAAAATATTTTATCTATTTAACTTTTCATTTCAGTATATTTTATTAGGTATAACAATTATTTATTGTAAATATATATAATTGATTTTAACATAATTTTATAAACTTAAAAAATATAAAACCATTAAAATCAAAATAAAATAAAAATATTTTAAATTTAAATCTCATATATTTCATTATTGATAATCAACTTATTAAATACAAATATATTATACAACAAAATAAAATAGTGAATTCCCATAATAAATTGTAGTTACTTATTTACAATCATTCATTATAATTATATGTATATATTATTAAGAAATTAATTAATTAATTATTATTATTAATTTTGAGTATTTGTTTAGTTAATATTTAAAAAAATTACACAAATTTTATTATTATTATTTTTTTATAAATATTTTTCAAAAAAATTTGATGTAATGGTGGAAAGTGATGAATTTTCCCCATATCTTAGCTTAAATGATAAATAATTGATTTACTTTGGGGGAACAATTTGTTACTTGATCTAATAAATTTAAATAACTAACCCATCATTTCTAATATAATTGTAATAGTGATAACCAATTTTAAATCACTAATTTCCATAACTTCCAGTTCCTATTTATTTATTTTTTCTATAAATATATACCATCGTTTATTTAAAAAAAATATAAATGTATAAGATCTTTTGTTTTTTCAAATATAGTCATTATGTAAGGTGTGGTTTAAGGTAAAGGAAAATTCTCAATGTGGGACTTTTTCGTTTACACCAAAGAAAGCTCTTTCGTCTATTTGGATTGAAGTGAAAAATTGGTTATCCCCTCTTCGTTACTCCAATATTGTTTGAGAAAAGAGGGAAAATTAAACCGGGTAACACCCAACTTCATTCTCTTTTCAAAAGGTTTATTATTATTATTATTTTGAAATGTGTTTTACAGCAAAACGATTAGAGTTTTGGAAGGCCTTCTTCCATGGATCGTATTTTCCACTGAAACATGAACGATGCCAAACTCAAGTATAAAGTAAAGGCGATAACCATCTTTAAAAAAATATATATTCGTTACCCCACACTAAAGTAAAGGTGATGACGATCTTTAAAAAAACATATTCGTTACCCCACACTTCAAGAAAAGGCCTTGGTTGTCGGAATGTTCGATAAAATCGAGATGAAATTTCTTTCCAAAAGAATCTTTAAATCGTTGGAAAATGCCCGGAAAATTAGCAAATGATACCCCACAATTCTATAAATAAATCTGCAGTCAGTCGCTATGAGATTTGTGTGAGATACCAGTTTGTAAATCCTCTTCCATTCTTTGCACACTCCCATTTCTGGTTTTTTTTTTTACTGTTACATACTATTGCCTGAGGCTTTGCTTATATCGCTATCCTATCTTAAAAGGGTTCAGCGTGTTGTTAAGAAAATCCTATAATGCCTGATCCTGGTTTCCTCCCTGGATTTATTGGTGTCGGCATCCAAATGGCGGTTGATCAAATTCTTCACCACATCAACATTGCGGTTCGCTGCAGGAAAGAGTTGTCAGCTCTCAGAGATGTGGTAATTAGGATCGAGCCTATCGTCAGGGACATCCAGCAATATCGCCTCGAAATAAACAGAAGGAGACGTATTTCCACTTCTCATAGTGACAATACTGTTTCAGCTGTTAATTTATGGCTACAAAATCTGGATGCGCTTCTGTTACAAGCATCTCAAATGGCGGAACAGTGCACAATATCCAGCTTTAACTTTTTTTCTCGTTATCAAACGAGCATTGAGATCGCCAATCTGAAGTTAGATATTGACAACCATCTCAAGTCGGTTTCCATGATTCAGTTGGGGCTTACTCAGGAGGTTCTTCTTCGGCTGTCCACGCTCAGGGAAAGTGTTCAAGCTTCAGCGGGTTCCTCTGCATCTACCTCCATGCAAGCCATTGCTCCAAGCGCAGAGGGTTTTTTCATCGAAGAGCCCCTCATAGTCGGACAAGAGGATGCCTATGCAGTATTAGAGAGATTTGTGGTGGAAGCAGAGGAAGAGGGTAGCTCTCTTTTTCGCATTGGGGTGGTTGGCAAGGGTGGAGCAGGCAAAACCCTCCTCCTCAGGACGGTCTTTAACAGTTCAAAGGTGAGAAATCTCTTCAAAGATGACTTATTGCTTTGGCTCACTGTTTCCAATAATCCATCTTTTACAAATCTTAGAAATGAACTGTGTATGCAAATAGCCACGCTTACAAAGATAGATTTAGATAGAAACCAGGGTGATGAACATGCAAAGAGGTGGTTGAGTGAGAGATTGCAGACTCAGAGGTTTGCTTTATTTCTGGATGACGTTTGGAGAGATGGTTCCCAGTTGATGGAGGAATTGGGTTTGCTGCTGGTAACCCACCGCTCCAACTGCAGAGTTGTTGTAAGTTCAAGGAATCGCAGAGTCCTGACAGAAATTGGAGTTGCAGAGACATCTGTAATAAGAATGGAGGATTTGGTAGAAGAGGACAGCTGGCCGCTATTTTCTATTCATGCTTTTCCATATAACAATGGAAAACTGCCGGCAAATATAGATGAGAAAACGGCAAAGGTTGTGTGTGCCAACTGTGGAGGGCTTCCGCTCGCTATTAAAGTCGTGGGGAGGGCAATGGCAGCCACAACTCATCCACAGGAGTGGGAATTGGCAGCCCAGAGGTTGCCATTATCTGACAGCCACGAGCAGGCAGGCTCATCTCATCAATTGTATGATCGCCTACGGTTGAGTTACGATGCACTTGGTAATCACAGCGTCAACTTGCAAATGTGCTTTCTCTATGCAGCTGCCGCCTTCCCAGAAGACGACATTATTCAGGTGCAATATGAAGTAATTCCGTTGTGGTCTGGGGAAGGGCTTCTTGGAAGGAAGAAGCCGGCAGAAGATGCAGTGTCCGACCCACTGGAAATGGAAAGGATCTATGTTGAGCTCCTCGCTGATCGTTGTCTCATCGAACCCATGATGAGAGACATCGATGGCCGCGTGCTCTTCTTCAGGATCCACGACGTCATCCGTAATTTGGGAATTCAAATTGCGGAGCGGGAAGAAGGATTCTACTGCCGCGTAGGCACGGGTTTGAAAGCATTGCCTGAGAACGAGTGGTTTACGCGCACTCGGATGTTGTTGAGCGGCAACCAAATGAGTTCGCTTCCAGAATCATTGAGAGGTCCAGCAATATGCTCATTGTTAATGTATGGAAACAGACATTTCACCAAAATTCCAAAGCTGGTGATTGGGAGTATGACTTCTCTTAGGGTTCTGGATCTTAGTTGGACGTCCCTTTCGTCGTTGCCTAACAGCGTGGGGTGTTTGAAACAGCTGGCATGTCTAAGGTTAAGGGGTGTGCCCATCAGAAGGTTGCCTCCATCTCTTGTAAATCTAGTAAACCTTGAAACCCTCGATCTTTCTTACTCTAGCATTATGGAGTTACCGCCTGCCCTACACAAGTTGAGATCTCTCAAGTATTTATACCTTCGCAACTGTACAGATTTGCAATATTTACCCAGGAACATCTCAAGGCTCACGTCTTTGCAGTGCTTGGACATGTACCAATGCAGCAGGTTGTGGACAAAAGTTGACCCAAAGAACAGATGGAAAAAAGTGGCTTCCATTCACAATTTGGGCAGCTTAACGCACCTCAAGAAGTTAGTCTTAGAAAACAACGGAGAACAACTTCAAGAGGGAACATTGGGAAATATGGTTGAAATGGAAACACTTCACTTGACAGTGACAAATATGGCAAGCTTACCACAAGACATGGCTGAAATGATAAAATTGAAAAAACTCCAGTTAGAGTTTCTTATTCTCATTAAAATGGAGATCAATTTTTTCAAATTTCAAAATTTGAGTTTTATTACATTATGTAGATGTTTAATGTTGGAAGAGCTTCCACATCTACACCAACTTGGAAGTTTAAGAGAACTACAAGTCATTAGCTGTTCCAAGATAAAGAAATTTCCTAGAGAATTTGGTGAGCACGGAGCATTTCCTTCATTGGAAATACTTTCATTATTTGGGTTAGATGAATTAGAGGAACTACCTCTAATATATGAGGGTGCAATGCCCTCATTAAAAATATTTTCCATGATGGGGTGTGAAGCCTTGAAGATGTTGCCAGAGAGTTACTTCACTATCAAAAAACTCCAAAAGATAAGAGTGTTTGGTTGTTCAATGGTATTGGAGAACTTAGAAAGAGTCAAAATAGAGAACAATAGCGTAGAAGTGGTGACAATGTCTTTTACTGAGGCCACAAATTTTTTAGAAAAATATTTGCAAGTAAGAAAGACCACAAAGGGTTGGACTTATGGTGAATTTTGGTGTCATGAATTTTTCAATTTAATGAATTATTGTAATAGTCCTTTATAAATAAAGTTGTATGAATTATGTTTCCTTAAAATTTTATGAATAAAACTTGATGATTTATTTTTCCATATCAAAATATGTAATTTATATCTTACATTGCTTTTAATGTAATTCATTATGATTTTCAACGGTTTGTTTTTTTAATTGGTCATATTTTATTGAAATTCATTTTTAAGTTGTTGTTTTTTTTTTTTTTTTTTCATCTTTTATTATTCTTTTAATATCTTCAACCATGAATATACAGTACCAATTTTTCTAGTAACCAATGAAGCATTTTTATGATCGATATTAACTTAGTTAAGATGCTTTCCAAAAAACTTATTTAAGTTGTTGTACAAATTAACAATTTCCTTGAATTTTCCATAATGTTTAGATGAATAAGATGGCTGTGGTACATAATTGTATAGAAATACATGGACTATGAAATTATATGGATTTAATTGTACAATTAGTATTAATTAATCAATCATATATACTATCAACCAAGTGCATGATGCACTCAATTTATTATAATAACTCATGGATTTAATTGTACAATTGTTAATTAATTGTACATTTAATATTAATTAATTAATCAATCAATCATATATACTATTGGAGTTGTCTATAATGCGACTTTTTGGAGATTCCGGTGACAGAATCCGGCGGAAGAAATGAGGTTAAATCTTGATTTTTAGCAGTTAAAATGGTTTTTTAACTGCATATTTGGATTCAGTGCCCTGAAAAACCCCTGGGAGCCATTGATTGTGCAGAAACTAGCTATCAAACTTGGGATTCCAATGAATTGCTGCCGGATTTTGACGAGAAAAATCCGCCGGAAAGGCTTTCAAAAAGTCGCGTTATAGACTACTGCTATACTATCAACCAAGTGCTAAATGCATTGAATTTATTAAAATTACTCATGGATTTAATTGTATAATTGTTAATTAATTGTACAATTAGTAATAATTAACCTAGAAATAATTTAGAAAATAATAAATTTTGAAAAAAAAAGAAGAAATGAATAGTATCATGATTTTATAATAAGGGATTCCATACAAATACTCTCCAAATAGTTTTCATTTAAAATCATAAACTCTAATTAACATATGACTTACTATAACATTTGTTTTTTATTTTTAAATTTATATATTTAATTAGTAAATTGAAAATTTTAATATAATAAAGATATAAAATAAACATGATATCACTATCATTTATGAAAATAATAAAAGAATAATATACATGAAATCATCATAATAATAGATTTAATTAATTTGAATAAATATTTATGTAAGGTCCTTAATGTTAACATTTACTCAATGAATAGATAAAATTAAAGATAAAATAAAATACATATTTATTTAATTTTGAAGGAGGCAAAGTGTTAAACATTACATCATCTCAACGTTACAACATCTTTAGCATAGTGGCACTGAAGAACACCTTTCTACTCAATTAAAAGAAAAATCATATATATACGAACAAACTCATAAGTATAATAAATTAACAAATTTTTTAATTAATTTTGAACTATGTTTATTCAATGTTTTTAACTGCCACCTAATTTAACCAATTTTGATACAATATGTTTAGTATATTTAATTTTTTATTTGTTTAAATGAAGTATTACTTTGTCATTATTCATATTAATGGATGCAAAATTATATATTATAGAACCTTATTTAAATAATGGATTTTTTTAATAAGAAAAGTAAGTTATTGATGGGCATTCACTCTCATTAGTGAAAAATTAATATAGTAACATTTTCCTCAAATAAATTAATATAACATTAAAACCAAAATTTAACAATGTTATATTTAATTTACAATGAATAATTTAAATAACTAAATAATACTAAAATTAAATAAAATAATATTTGCTATCATAAAAATAATATAGACTTAATTATCATAGTTAAGTCACTTAATTATTTATTTATTTACATTGTATATACAACAAAGATTGAAATTAAAGTTAAAATTTTAAAATAGCATGTTGACTAATTTAAGAATACAAATGTGTGTCATCTTTCTTAATAACAAACATAGTAATGAAAGTTATAATAATCGCAACAACTTTGTATATAAGGAGCCATATAACTCAAACCAAAATATATCAAGGTTTCAAAAGTATTTTGACATTTCTAAGGGTATACCCTATAATCTAAATCAAAATATCTCAAGGTTCTGAAAATATTTTGACATTTTTAAGGATATATTTTGATTGACTTAAATAAATCAAGTGCATTTTACAATTTAGTATGAGTGAGATGTTTAATTTCCATGTGTAAAAGTGATATGGCATATGAAATAATTTGACCCAAATTAATATTAAAAAGAAATCAGTATAAATCTACAATATATAGATTTAAGTAGTTAAATAATTGTATGGAGGGGCCCTTTGTCCCATAAACAAAGGTCTCATACATCAAATTGGTGTCTTTTAGGTCATATATATATATATATATATATATATATATATATATATATTATATATATATATCGATCTTAATGTGAGATTTTAATAGCAATATTTTATGCACTAAGAGATTTGCATCTCAATATTTTTTATCCATCATAGTGTCGTTAGATATAATGATCCTAAAGAACTTAGTCTATGTACTTAGTCTTCTAAAATAAATATTTTTAAATTACATGATGATAAATAATTAGAAGAGTAGATATATTCATCATTTATTGTACATGAAGACTTGTCATTATCACATGATTATGCATTAAGATTCTCATATCAAATTTAGTGTAGGAAACTATAAAGATGAGCTTATTTATGCTATCTTCTTCTCATGTGAGAGTCATGTTGAGTTTGTATGCTCTTGTATGAATCATTTAAATTTTCATTAACTTGATTAATTAATGTTTTGTATAAGAACACATCATCATCAGAGTGGTATCATAACTCTATGATGTGGATGGTGAAGATGAGATTCAAATGCCAAAGACTTTGAAAAACTCCACAAAATTGGAAGAGAATGTATGTAATGCTTGTTGTTCTTATATCGCTAACCTATCTTAAAATGGATTAGCATGTTGTTAAGGAAATCATATAATGGTTGATCCTGGTTTCGTCCCTAGATTTATAAGCGTTGACATCCAAATGGTGGTTGATCAAATTCTTCGCCACATCGACATTGCGGTTTAGTGCAAGAAAGAGTTGTTAGCTCTCCAGGGTGTTGTAAGAGAGATCGAACCTATCAACACCCACATCTAGCAATATCGCCTGCAAATAAAGAGAATGAGATGTATTTCCACTTCTCATAGTGACAATAATGTTTCATCTGTTAATCTATGGCTACAAAATCTAGATGCTCTTCTCTTACAAGCATCTCAAATGGTGCAATAGTGCATAAGATACAACTTTAACATTTTTTCTCGTTATCAAATGAGCATTAAGATCGCCAATCTGAAGTCAGATATTGACAACCATCTCAAGTCGATTTCCATGATTCAGTTGGGGCTTACTCATGAGGTTCTTCTTGGGTTGTCCACACTGAGGGAAAGTGTTCAAGCTTCAGCCAGTTCCTCTGCGTCTACCTCCATGCAGCCCATTTCTCCAACTAGAGAGGTCTTTCTCATCCAGGAGCCCCTCATAGTTAGACAAGAGGAAACCTTTGCAGTACTAGAGAAATTTGTGGTGGAAGCATAGGGAGAGGGTAACTCTCTCTTCTGCATCGGGGTAGTTGGAAAGGGTGGAGTAGGAAATACCCTCCTCGGGAGAGTCTTCACTAGTCAAAAGGTGAGAAATCTCTTCAAAGATGACTTATTTCTTTGGCTCACTATTTCCTGTTAGAAATGACAACAACCTATCATTAAATGTATTGATGTAATTAGTACAAATGAGTCACTGTTCAGTTAGTTTTGTAACTATAGGAAGTTACATAACAAAATAGTCCATATTAAATTTGTGATTTCCATAGAGGCTTGATGTAATATTTGGAGAGTCACTTTTGACTTGGAGCAATAAGAATCCCAATCCCTTGCCCTGTGGAGGTTTTCTTGACACACTATTAGGGTTTTACGAAGTAATTTCTTTGTGTTTCCTTGTGTGATTCATTTTCCAATTTCTTATGCATTTATTTCTTGTTTAAATGTTAATGGGCTCAAAATACCAACAAGTGGTATCAAAGTTTAAAGTTGTGAGGGTCGTGAGGCAGTTGTAAAGAAAAATTTGAAGTCTAAAGCAAGAGTTGTATAATTTTGTCACCACAGATACTGACTGAAAAATGAAATGCAGATTGCAAACCGAAAGAGTCTGTAGACAATAAGAATCCACCTTGTTTAGCTAGACATTGATTGGGAGTCGTCATTGACAAAAGCAGAGCCACCAATTTAAAAAGGAGTCTCAAACAAGATGAGTCGAGTAGAGGTAAAAACATAACGAGCCAAGACAAGGGCATTTTTTTTTAAAGATTCATGTAATGTCGTTTTTCCTACTCTCGTTGAAGTTTAGCACACGAGGTGAAGTTTCAAAAGTCTGGCAAGGGTCATTAGAAGTTATTTGGAGTCCACACAAATAAGCGAAGACATCGCTGAAATAAATATGCAAAAAGAAAGCAACCACTCAAGCCATCTCCACCACCAAAGATTGTCGAGGAGTGTCGACTTGATTAATCTAGTGTGATTAATCTCTTGAGGAGTACTCTGGTGCAAAAAAAAGGTGTTGCAACCAAGTGCTAAAGGAATTTGGGAGTCATCTGCTTTGATTGAGCTACCAACCTCCAAGGAAAGTCATTGTTTGAAGGAGCTGTATTGATTGGGAGCCATATGAGCCATCCATTAAAGCTTGTAGCAGCCAAAGCCAAGGGCATCATGAATTGGTGAAACCGACAGAAGTAATCGATTGGCCCAAGTATTTTTATTTTGGTAGCAAAAAAAAATTGCTTGTTGAAGAACTTTTAATTCAGAAGAATTGAGTTGGGTTTTCTAAATGGAAGTAGGGTTTTGAAAAATTATCTCAGAAGATTCTTAAATTTTTGGTTTCTTGAAAGAAAAATTGAGTAGGGGGTTTGAAGTTATTTTTTAAAGTGGAATCCGTTATTAAAAAGAGAAACCCTAGTGAAAGAAACTAGAAGAAAGAAATTGAGAAAAACCCTAGTTGAAGTCAAAATTAAAAAGGGAAAACCTTAGTTGGAGGACTCAACAAAATTTTGTCATTAATAAAATTATTTGAAAGAGCCTGTGTAGGAAGAAAATGGCTAAAATGACTAATGCAAATTTTGAGGTGGAGAATTTCACTCGTAAGAATAATTTTGCATTGTGGAAACTAAAGGTACATAATTTGCTAGTGCAACAAGGGTTGCACAAATCTTTGGATGGGGTTAGAAGAAAGCCTATTGGCATGAAAAATTTGGATTGGGAAGACTTGGATGTTCGAGATATTAGTACCATCCGGTTGTGCCTTGCAGATGAAGTTCTCTTCAACAGTGTTGAAGAAACCTCAACAACAAGTTTTTGGGGGAAGTTGGAAACATTGTATATGACCAAATATTTAACCAAAATAATTTATTTGAAGAGGAAATTGTATAGCCTTCGGATGAAGGAGGGTACTAAAATTACAGAACACTTAAATGCATTTAATACAATTATTTTCCAGTTGTCAGATATGGATGTTAAATTTGAGGAAGAAGATAAAGTTATTACCTTGTTGTGTTCCTTACCCGAGTCTTGGGATCACTTTGTGACTTCTATCAGTTTGAGCACAATCGAATCTTTAGAATTTGATTATGTTGTGGGAGCTCTATTATCTGAAGAAGTACAAAGGAAGTACAACATTGAAACTTTTGTGCCAGAAGCCATGGTAGCCAAAGGTTGATCCAAGGAAAGAGGAGAGAAAACAAGAAGTTATTCCATATGAAAGTCAAAAGGCAAGAACTGTAAAGGCAAATGCCGGTACTGCAAAAAATAGTACATCGCAATAAATACTGTTGGAAAAGTAAGGTGTCCGTTGAAAACCCAAAGAAGGAAGCAAATCAAGTTGAGTCAGGTATGATTGATGAAGTTTTATCTGCTGAATTAGGTATGGTAGATGAATCTATGCCTATTTGCAATGTTTCTCATCATTATGAAAATTGGTTTCTAGATTCTGGTGCTTCTCATCACATGATTCCACACAAAATTTAGTTCACTTCATATCAAGCTATAAATGGTAGTTTTGTGTTTATGGGTAATAATGTATCTTGTCAAACTGTTGGGATCAGAAATGCCATAATTAAAATGTATGATGATATAGTTAGAACATTAACTAATTATAAAAATGTACCCGAGTTGAGAAAGAATTCAATGTATTTGGGAGTATTGGACTCAGAAGGTTATAAGTTTACAGGTCAAGGTGGAGTGCTAAAAGTTTCAAAGGGAGTTTTGGTTGTTATGAAGGAAGAAAATATCGGAAACCTTTATAGACTTAAAGGAAGTACTGAGGTCAGTGAGGCAATAAATGTATCTGAGAAGGAATAAGAAGATACTTACCTATGGCATCAGTGGTCAGGCCACATGAGTGAAAAGGGCCTTCAGGTACTGATGAATCACAAATTGTTTCCAAATTTGAAATCCTTGAGTTTGGATTTTTGCAAACATTGTGTATATGGAAAACAATGTAAATATAAATTTAAAATCGTAAGTCATAATAGTAAAGGAATTTTGGACTATATTCATTATGATCTTTGGGGACCATCTCCTACATTATCTTATGGAGGTGCATCTTACTTTGTAACATTTATTGATGATTACTCCAGGAAAGTCTAGGTCTATATGTTAAAAAGAAAAGTTGATGTATTTAATGTCTTTAAATGGTTTAAAGATACGGTTGAAAAGAAAATAGGCAAATCAATTAAATGTTTAAGAAATGACAATGACGGTGAATTTACTTCCCTAGAATTTGAACAATATTGCAAGGATGAAGAGATTGTTATACATAAAACAATTGTCTATACTCCTTAGCAAAATAGCATTGTTGAATGTATGAATTAGACTCTTATGGAAAGATCCAGAAGCATTATTAATAATGATAACCTATAGAAGGAGTTGTGGGCAGAAGTAATATCTATTGCGTGTTATTTGGTAAACATATCACCTTCAGTTGCCATTAATTGTAAAATTCCTGAAGAAGTTTGGTCGAGTAAGTCTTGTGATTTTTCACATTTAAGAATTCTTGGCTCTGATACCTATGCTCTTATTCCAAATAATCAATGTTCTAAGTTGACCTAGAAGAAAATTGTTATGTCTTTGTTGGATATGACTATGCGGTGAAAGGATACAGGTTGTTGGATATTTTTCATTTAAAATCATAATTTTTAATTAACATATGATTTATATAATATTTTGTTATTTATTTTAAATTTATATATTATTGTCCACAGGGTCTTGTCAGGTGCTTTTGTTAAGGCACTCATTAATTGTGAAGTCACCGGTTCAATTCCCTGACATGATGAAATGTAGATTAACATTTTTTTAATTATATTTTGAACATATTTATCTAATGTTTTGTAATGTTTAACGTTTCATTTTAAATAAATAAAAAATAAAAATAAAATAAAATACATATTTATTTTATTTTGAACAAGCCAAAGTGTTAAACATTACAATATCTCTACCATAATGAGGCTGAAGAGCATCTCTCCACTCAATTTTAAAAAAAAAAGTCATATATGTATAAACAAACACATCCTGATAATAAATTAACAAATTTATTTCTTTTAATTAATTTTGAACTATGACTATCCAATGTCTTTAACAAACACATAACTTAACTAATATTTGATACAATATGTTTTATATTTTTAATTTTTAATTTGTTTAAATGAAGTATTACTTTGTCATTATTCATTTTAATTGATGCAAAATTATATATTACAAAATCTGATTTAAGTAATGGATTTTTTTAATATAGAAAAGTAAGTTATGATAGACATTCACTTTCATGAATTGAAAAGCAATATAGTAATATTTAGATCAAATAAATTATTATAAATATTAGAACCAAATTTAACAATGCTTAAATTTGATTTTCAAACTAATATATTTTAAATAATTAAATATAGTAAAATTAAAATAATATTTCTATTATAAAAGTAATATAGACTTAATTATTGTAGTAAAGTTAATTATTCAATCATGTACATTGTGTTTATAAAAGAAATTCAAATTTAAATTTAAATCTCAAAAGAACACATTGACTAATTTAAGAATACAAATTTTATTCATCTTTCTGAATAACAAACATAGTTATGAAAGTTATAATAATTGCAACAACTTTGCATACAAGGAACCAGATAACTCAAACCAAAATATCTCGAGGTTTCAAAAGTATTTTGACATTTCTAAGGGTATACCCTATAACCCAAACTAAAATATCTCAAGGTTCTGAAATATCTTGACATTTTTAAAGGTATATTTTGATTCACTTAAAGAAAGTGCATTTAAAATTCAGTATGAGAGCGATGTTTAATGTCCATGTTTAAAAGTGATATGGCATATGAAATAAGTTGATCCAAATTCATATTTAAAAAAATAGTATAAATCTACAATATATAGATTTAAGTAATCAAATAATTGTATGGAGGGGAGCTTTTGTCCCATAAACAAGGGTCTCATACATCAATTTGGTGTCTTGTTAGGCCCCATATATATATGTGTGTGTGTGTGATATTTTAATAGCAATCTTTTATGCACTGAGAGATTAGCATCTCGATCTTTTTTATCCATCATAGTGTCGTTAGACATAAGGATCATAAAGAACTTAGTCTAGGATTATAGTTTATGTAGCAGACATATACTTAGTCTTCTAAAATAAATATTTTTAAATTACATGATACATCTAATTTCTTGAGATAAATAATTAGAAGAGTATATAGATTCATCATTTATTATACATGAAGACTTGTCATATTCACATGATTATGCATTAAAATGTCCATATCAAATTTAGTGTAGGAAACTAGAAAGATGAGCTTATTTATGCGATATTCTTCTTATATGAGAGTCATGTTGAGTTTGTAAGCTCTTGTATGAATAATATAAACTTTATTTAACTTGATTAATTAACGCTTTATATAAGAATGTATCATCATCATAGTGGTATCATAGCTTTATGATGTGGATGGTGAAGAGGAGATTCAAATGCTGAAGAATTTGAAAAACTCCACAAACTTTGAAGTGAACATATGTTATGCTGGTTGCCCAATTTGTTAAGGAAGAAAAATGTTA
>APFE030072555.1:52133-80046 GCA_000404065.3 Pinus taeda
ATATTTTCTATTATAAAATTAATATAGACTTAATTATCGTAGTAAAGTTAGTTATTCAATCATGTACATTGTGTTTATAAAAAAAATTGAAATTAAAATTTAAATATCAAAATAACACATTGACTAATTTAAGAATACAAATTTTATTCATCTTTCTGAATAACAAACATAGTTATGAAAGTTATACTAATTGTAACAACTTTGCATACAAGGAACCATATAACTCAAACCAAAATATCTTGAGGTTTCAAAAGTATTTTGACATTTCTAAGGGTATACTCTATAACCCAAACTAAAATGTCTCAAGGTTCTGAAATATCTTGACATTTTTAAAGGTATATTTTGATTCACTTAAAGCAAGTGCATTTAAAATTCAGTATGAGAGCGATGTTTAATGTCCATGTTTAAAAGTGATATGGCATATGAAATAAGTTGATCCAAATTAATATTAAAAAAAAATAGTATAAATCTACAATATATAGATTTAAGTAATCAAATAATTGTATGGAGGGGGGCTTTTGTCCCATAAAAAAGGGTCTCATACATCAATTTGGTGTCTTGTTAGGCCCCATATATGTGTGTGTGTGTGTGAGAGAGATATTTTAACAGCAATCCTTTATGCATTGAGAGATTAGCATCTCAATCTTTTTTATCCATCATAGTGTTGTTAGACATAAGGATCATAAAGAACTTAGTCTAGGATTATAGTTTATGTAGCAGATATATACTTAGTCTTCTAAAATAAATATTTTTAAATTACATGATACATCTAATTTCTTGAGATAAATAATTAGAAGAGTATATAGATTCAGCATTTATTATACATGAAGACTTGTTACATTCACATGATTATGCATTAAAATGTCCAAATCAAATCAAATTTAGTGTAGGAAACTAGAAAAATTAGCTTATTTATGTGATATTTTTCTTATATGAGAGTCATGTTGAGTTTGTAAGTTCTTGTATGAATAATATAAATTTTATTTAACTTGATTAATTAACGCTTTATATAAGATTGTATCATCATCATAGTGGTATCATAGCTTTATGATGTGGATGGTGAAGAGGAGATTCAAATGCCAAAGAATTTGAAAAACTCCACAAACTTTGAAGTGAACGTATGTCATGCTGGTTTCCCAATTTTGTTAAGGAAAAAAAAATGTTATAAATTTATGTTAATCTATACATTCAAATAGTACTTATGTAGATTGGAAAATTTTACAACTAAGAGAAACTCTATTGGCAATGACTATGTTATTAAGTATTATGTAAACTCTGAGGTTCGAGGTTCAAATCCCCTCAATTAACCTATGTTTATAAAAGGGGTGTACATAGCACCTAACACCTAGAGGCTCTCTCTCTCTCTCTCTCTCTCTCTCTCTCTCACAGGGGTGTACATAGCAGTTGTAGGAAGAGAGTTAAATTTTAGAAGAGATGGAGGGAAGAACACTACTGCAATCTTTGTATCTCAAAAGTTTTTTGACTCTCTTTTGAATTAGTAAATGGAGAGTTTGATTTATGTGTATAATTCAAGCACTATTGTATTTATCATGTTCATGAATATAAATAATTGTGTGTACTCGTTTCATTTTTGTTTGATGAGTATGACTATTTCATTTCGTAGCACCAATGTTGTTATGAGTTTCTCATGTTTATTTTATGCCTTGTCAAGTTAATTTACAGGTTTGACAGAAATGGATCTCAATCATGGCATGTCATTTAAACAGACTTATTTTCACTGGAGTAAATAGCTAACTGTTTACTCAGTGATGGATCAGTTTGGCCCCATTGATGTTTCTTCTATTGGACTATTCCAATAGTTGTAACATAATATTTCATTTCAAATACAATTATGTTGAATAACTATTTAGTGACTATTAGTCAAATGGTTACTCATGCATATTTGTTTTCTCAAGTGACCAATCAACTGAACTAATTCTCTAATTGGTAGACTTTATTTCCACCCTAAATTCAAATTGATCTCTTCTCTCAATTAGTATGTAATATTTTCTCTCTTGATTAAGGGTAAAACTAATTTTCTCTTAGTCAAGATAATTTTTTTTTTTCTATCCACTTTCATCATAGAGTAGGATTGCATTGCATTCATTTTTATATAATGATTTGGATAAATCCCTCTTTTACTGAGGCAAAACCTTATAGTTTGATCTTGATCTTTCATTTAAATCATTAAAATATCAAGCTAAAGGGACTGTAGAATATATGTACATAATTAGTGATCTTTAACATATGACATTTTAACATTTGATTATAGAATTAGTTCTAACATTTAATTATTAATTGGGATTAATATTTACAGTTTAGAATTAACATCTAGAGAGATATCATATTGTTAAAGATTATACATATAATAATACAATTGCATTAATGTCACTATAATTTAGTATTACTATTATTTAGATGTAATACTAACATATATTATATTAGAGCAACTCTTGAAATTTCTAAGTATTACCGTTAGAAATCTTATATGTATTCTCTAGTTTATTTCTCCTAGTTAATTACAAACAAGTTATTTAATCATATAAATACTAAAATAAACACAATACAGTCTCAACCATCTACAGATCAACAGCTGAAAGAAACAGTAAACACACAAGTGACACCATTGCTTTTGGACAACTCGTCCCCAGAAAAACCCAACTTGGGAAAACCGGTGCAACAATTCTCAGGGTTATATTATTATGTAGTCTTTCTGAGTACAACTGGGTGCCAAACTGGCTCACTCGACAGAGAAAATAATTTGGCAGTAATACCTCTCTATTCAGAAGCAGATATTCAAAAAGTCCGCCCCACGAAACCCTCTCCAGCACAATCTGAAGCTCAGCGTCAGCCCTCCTAGCCTCTGTGTCAGCCCTCTGAGGCTCTGCACAGCCTCTACAACCCTCTGCATCACTCTTGCAACTTCTGCATGGATGACGCAGTCCCTTCTGGCCTCTGCGCAGTTGCTTTTGCCTCTACATGGCTCCCTCTGGCTTGGCATCTGCCTCTCTCTGCTTCTGTGCTGGTCTCTTGGCACTATATTTGCCTCTCTATCTCTTACTCACTTCCCCTCACTGCAATTGATCAATGATTCGATTTCTCTTAGCAAAGCCTGCTCTAAAAAATTGAATGATTGATCACTCTGGTGTATTCTCCAACTGAGCCTCAAGCCTCCTCTTATACTTTTCCTGTTGGTCCTTCAACAACTGAGATTACATCTCTAACCAATGGCTAAGATTATATTTGGCTTGATCCATGTCATTTAGAACCTTCTGACCCAGTTTTAAATTAATACCCATTAATATTTTATTTTTCCTAAGTTTAGACTTAGGAACTCCATTAAAAATATTAATTATTTTAACATCTTCTAAACTAGGCAGAATCTGCCCAAACCATTTATGGGTCTTGGAGATCTCATGTGCTTTAGCCTCTCCACCTATTTTCATGGCTAGAGCACATCTGATGCTACCCCAAATAAACACTCCTGCTTAGCGAGGACTGTGCTCTAATAATACTCTACACTGAGCATCACTTTGATTATACGACACCGGTACTTGTGCTGATGCTAGGCCTCCCCGCCCAACATCCTCTACACTGCTGCATCATGTATTGTTGCCCATGGCCCTATCACTGCCACTGTTGCATCCGTACAACAGCTCCCTCTACATATATGTTGTTGTTGGTCCTTTCTCCCAACACTACATTTGCACTGCAACCCCTTCTCATCATGGTGCATCGTGCTACTACTAACCGCTACTGCATTGCAACTCAGTTACTAAGAAGTAACTAATCCACCCAACTAATGACATCCCTGTCAAGCTAGAAACACTCCTGATGTTGAAGCTCTCTCTGTCGTTATCTCGTGCTCCCTCTACTGCCTCTGCGCTGCTGCAACAACTCCTTGCCTCTCGCACCGTTGCAAACATCTTTGTGCCATCCTACACTATTACAGCCTCCTCCGTGCCTTTCGCACTACTGCAACCCTCTCTGCTTTGCCCGGGACTACTGCACTGTAGCACTCTCTGCCGCTCCATTCGCATCCCTTTCTACCAACATCCGCCATCCTCCTACTTCTCACTTCGGGGCTCCCATAGCCAGGTATAATCCAAGAGTTTGGGTACCTCAAGGATCCTACCCCTCATCGCCTATAGTCTTCCTAACTACAGCTTGATGTCTCCCCATCTCTTCTCTAGAGGTACATGAGAACTCATGGCACAATCATCATCCTCTTCTACCTCCTTTTCTGTCTTCATTGGCACTGCCTTGGAGTTAGACCTCTCTCCCTTATTCTTCTTCCTCAGAAACTGGTTCGCATAATGCCCCAATTCCCCATAGTTGAAGCACTTTATCTTGGAGAGGTCATTTTCTTCCTCTTCTCCTGCTTCCCTGCAGATGCTAGAGCTGCATCCTCTTCCTCCTCTTTCTTAATCCAGACTCCTTTGCTGCTACTTCTTGTCTTGGACAACCCTCTAATCTCTTCTTGGCGAAGAGCTACCCACAATTCTTCCCAATCTGGAAGATTTGCCCTTCCCAGAATACTCTGGACAAATGTCTCCCACTCCTTGGAGACTGCGTTTAGGGCAGTCCTCACCATCAACTTCTGATCCGGCGTGGCCCCTATGGAAGTTAGTTGGTCCCGAATCTCCTTCAATCTACCAAGGAAGTGATCTATCTGCTCCCCCTTTTGCATCTGGTATGACAACAGATGATTCTATAGTAACATCTTCATCTACACGGAAGTCTGCTGGTACAACGTCTTCAAGGCATCCCACTTTTCCTTTTTCGTAGCCTTCTCGACAATATGCTGGACCACATGATCCTTGACCCCATCAAGGATTATGCATTTCGCCCTGTACTTTTCATTGATAGCTGGGTCAACTAGGATAACCATTGTTCTCAAGGTGAAGGCCTTGATGCGATGTCTATCTAGAATGGATAGGATCTTGGCCTTCTAGATGACAAAGTTGGACGCCCTGTCCAGCTTGTCTTGATCCCTCAGTCCATTCATGGCCATCTCTCTGCTCTTCCTTTCGACTCCTCTAATTCTCTACTTCCCTATGGAAGTTCTCTCTTCAACTCCCTCTGAGTCTCTATTTCCCGTCTGGAAGTTCTTTGCTAGACTCCCTTTGAATTTCGATTTCCCTCCTGGAAATCCACCTACCAACCGTCAAGTTGCACCTCTTCAATCTCCTATGCACCTGCAACATTGATTTGGATTTCTTGGCTAGAAATCCACCTAGGTAGAGACTACCTCTATCTTGATTTTGCCCCATTAGGTATTGTTTTGTCTCGGTAGCAACAACACCCCACCAGCTTCACTCCCTACAATCTGCGCACAACTTCCTATGCCCCAGCAACTGAAGGACTAAGCCTCTAGGCTCTGTGCAATCCCGACACTGGCTGAAATGCTCCCCTAGCCAACTACATCAACCCTCCTAGTCTATGTGTGGCTCTTTGTGAGCTTTTTCTTCCCTTAGCCTCTGCTTTTGCCTCTCTTTGGCCCTAACTGATGACATAGTTCCTCTGCATCAACCCTTCTCTATCGCTTTCTACAAGGAACAACTTTTGTCACTCGAGACAGTTGTTTCTACTGCAAATGCTCTACTTCATCTGGTTCCTTCAGCTCTCTTGTGATCTGCAACGCTCTGATACCATGTTGAAATTTCTAAGTATTACCCGTTAGAAATTTTATCTGTATTCTCTGGGTTATTTCTCCTACTTGTTAATTACAAACAAGTTATTTAATCATATAAATACTGAAATAAACGCAATACAGTCTCAACCATCTACAGATCAACGTCTGAAAGAAATAGAAAACACACAAGTGACACCGTTGTTTTCGGATAACTCGTCCGCGGAAAAACCCAACTTGGGAAAACGGTGCAACAATTCTGAGGGTTATATTATTATGCAGTCTTTTTGAGTACAACTGGGTGCCAAACTGGCTCACCCGACAGAGAAAATAAGATGGCAGCAATACCTCTCTATTCAGAAGTAGATATTCGGAACGTTTATCCCACAAAACCCTCTCCAGCACAATCTAAAGCTCAACATCAACCCTCCTGGCCTCTGCGTCAGTCCTCTGAGGCTCTACGCAGCCTCTATGACCCTTTGCACCACTCCTACAGCTTCTGTGTGGATGACGCAAGCCCTTTTGGCTTCTGTGCAGTCGCTTATGCCTCTGCATGGCTCCCTCTGGCTCAGCGTCTGCCTCTCTCTGCTTCTGCACTGGTATCTTGGCACTGTCTCTCCCTCTTTGTCTCATATTCACTGCCCCTCACTGCAACTGATCACTGATTTGATTTCTCTTAGCAAACCCCGCTCTAAAAAATCGAATGTTTGATCACTCTAGTGTTTTCTCCAACTGATGCTCAAGCCTCCGCTTATACTTTTCCTGTTGGTCCTTCAATAGATGAGATTACTCCTCTAACCAACGACTAAGATTATATTTGGCTTGATCCATGTCATTTAAAACCTTCTAACCCAGTTTTATATTAATACTCATTAATATTTTATTTTTCCTAAGTTTAGACTTAGGAACTCCGTTAAAAATATTAATTATTTTAATATCTCCTAAACCGGGTAGAATCTGCCCAAACCATTCCTGGGTCTTGGAGATCTCATGTGCTTTAGCTTCTCCACCAATTTTCATGGCTAGAGCACATCCGATGCTACCCCAAATCAACAACAACAACATTGACTTAGAATGAATTATTGACTTTATGTTAATACAATACTACCATATTATATTAGAATTACATAGTTGTTTTGTAGTTAATTAATATTATATATAGTTTAGTATATATATAGTCAAATATATGTATATATAATAGGTCAATATTTAGTAGTATATGATAGGTTATAACATTAGGTGATAATTTATACAAATCAATTTGATCTAACATAAGAATAACAATTAGTATTAACTTAACAAGTGTCATAAGGCTAGCATTAACAATACTTAATATAACTTAGTAGGATTAGATTAGAATAACATTTAATTTAAGCTAGGATAACCTTTAGGCTAGTCTTAGGTGGCAGGGTAACTGGGCCCATAACTAGTCGAAACCACCATATCAAATGGAAAAGGATTTGCTCTAATGCGTCGACCGGGTGGCTTCCCCCAAATGTTGAAGCAAACATTTCGCGCCTACAACATTTTTGGTGCTAGAAGGAGGGCTTGAGCTAGTTAGCCCGTGTGAATTCTTGTTTTAAAATTGTTAACTAGCTATGGCTCTTACATGCATTCCTAGTTTGGGTCACGCTTTTAGCTCACGCAAGCGTACTAGAGGTATGTCAAAGAAATAACTTGAATCCATATCTGAGTTGCAATATGATGGTGAGAGCGACACTATTTCTATTGTAGATCATGTCAATCTATTTATACATAAATGCAAATGTTTTAAAATCACTAAAGATAATGAAATTTGTAGGTTATTTACTCCATCATGAAGAACTGCGTATGGGAGGTGGTGCAGAGACCAAAGAGCAAGTATGTGGTTGGTTCCAGATGAATTTACAAAGTGAAGAATGCAACTGATGGGAGTATCAAGAAGTACACAACCATATTTGTGGTGAAAGGCTTCTCACAAGTAGAGGGAGTTAACTATGAGGAAACATTTTCCCCTGTGGCAAGATATTCCTTAATCAGAACCATTTTCCCCTTGGAGCCATCATGCCTGAAGAGAAAATACTTCTTTCCTTTGACGGAAGCACTGATACCATCAAATACCACTTCCATTGGCACAATACCACTCCCAGTGACTTCCAGAGTTGCTATACACTTTGCAATGGCACAAATGTCCTCTTAAACATCGTCCACAGTCTGCTCCATGTATGTTTGCTAACATAACACTTTAACCTTAAGAAACAACTAAAAGTACATGTGTTGATGCTACACCATGTACTCCAGTTTCAAAATGGATACAAGCATAATATGAGTAGGATCCAACAAATTATCTATGACCAAGCCGACCTCAAATATTTTTGTAGGGTCATGAGAGTTAGCCATGGATGAAGTGTGAAGGGACGCATAATTTCCTTGAACAACACAGAGGAGAGGAAGAACAGATAAGCTAGAAACAACTTGAGATACCTTTGTATTACAAGAAGGTTGGGTGGTTGTAATATGGAAGGAAGATCTACTAACACATGAGCCAGACATCCACCATAAATCTAACACCTTAATCCAAAAGATTGGTCAAATGAAGGATTGATAGGGCATCGATTGGCATCCATAAATTCTTGTTCCTGTTTGAAACATTCCTCATCATTTCCTAGGAGAGACAAATGGTCTTCCACTAAGAGAGGCATAAATGGATTAGACTCCTCTGTCTCGGAATGATAAAAAATCCCATCAAATTGCAATTCCAATTAATGACACAAAACAAGGAATTAATAACCGTGGGTTTTGAGAATCAACGAAAATCAAAGTTGAGGATTTTGACTACACTACAATGGGAGGGATATATGGACATCCATGTGCCCATCCTTCTAATGGAAGTGGGATATATCGTGATTCTATGACTTGGTTTATAAATTTTCCACAAATCAAATTTATGCCTCATGAGAACAACTAAGTCCCTGCTCTTTTACATAAACATTTCAAAATTTACACTAAGAAATAGGGTAGAAAAATTCAATTTTGTCCAATTCAATTTTCCCTTGCCCAATGTTGGAGCCTTTTTTTACTAACTCATCTGCTCCCACATTCAACTCCCTTAGTATATGATAAAATTCAATCTTTTAAAATTGTGAGGCAGCGTTGATCACTCTTTGAGCCATAGGGAGACATGTGGAACTTCTCAATCATCTGGCCTTGGTCATTTATCGAATGACGATCAAGGAGTCTCCATAAACTGAGAGATTAAGAATATTACTTTCTATGGCCACCTCCAAACCTTTCCAAAGTGAAAGAAACTCAATTGAATCGTCCGTAGCAGTTCCTAACCCCCAAGAAAATTTGGACAATATTTTTTCATTGAGGCTCATGAGAACCCCTCCCTCTCAGATTGCCTCTGTGGGTTACCTATAGATGCACCATCAAATAAAAGGGATAACTAAGGTTTCTCCAATCTCCATTTCAAGAATTCCTTTTGACTTAGCTCGAGACAAGATACTTGATTCTTAATCGGTTTGTCTTTGGCAACTGCGGATAAAGAAAATTTCCTGTCAACAATTATCTAGGCACATTTTGCTTCATTTAGATTCTTTAATTCTCAGTCACTGAATCCACAAACAAAAATTGATTCAAACAATAGGGAGGAATCTTCAGATGCCACCATCGAGGGAGACAACCTCTCATTTTTTTAATATTGCTTTATTTCACGTAAGCTATATAACCCAATAAATGAATTTTGGGAAGGCCATCCAACAACTAATTGGAAGGGAAGAGGCCTTCCAATTCTAAGGGTAATGACCCCATTTTTCAAAAATATCTACCCATGATTCCAGGACGTGACAAAAGGAAAAAATTACGTTGAGCGTGGTTCTCCAGGCCTCAAAGGGAAAAGGGGAATTGTTGGAAGAGATGGGGATAGATTCCTTAGAGAAAAAGCACAGGGCACATCTAGAGGGACCAAGAATGTTTCTTTTCTAAAAAGTTTCAGCCGTAAGAATTTTTTGATGGACTAGGGACCAACAAAAGATGTTAATTTTTAGAATACATTCATTGTTCTAGATTTTAGACCAAATAATTTCTACTAGGAGGAGGATAGGAAAGATTTTTAACTAATAGGGAGTATCCAAGCCTAATAGAATAAGAGAGGGTCAGGCTCAAGGTCCAGGAATGATGATCCAATAAAGAGGATGAGATTAGAGCCATTACTTTTAATAATTGAATCATTATATACCATTGTGGATGGAGAATTTCAAGAAGAGGTGGCATAAACCATCCCTTCCAACAACTTGATTCATCCTAAAGATACTTTGTTAGTCAAATTTTGAATCCCTTTCTCTTACGACCATATAGCTAATTCCTTATATTCCTCATGGGAAGCCAATAAACCATAATTACATAACGCATCCTTCCAAAGGTTGATGTGAGCATCGTTCCTAGATCTCCATCTGAGATGATTTACAATTAAGGGGGAAAAATATTTACAAAGCTTCCAAATTTGAGAACTCAGACCAGTCCATTGAACCTCCCCAACTCTTAATATTTGATTCTTCCAAAAGTATTTGTGAATAAATTTCATCTTCCACCACTCTTTTGAATCAGATATCAGTGTCCAAATTATTTTAGATCCCATTGCTAAATTCATGAACAAAGGGTCTTTGACAACTAATCACCATTTTCTTTCAGTAAACGGACTATGTTCAATTGGAACAAATGGATTTTTTTTTCATTCTTCACCCTTGCCATAATATTTCCATAACATAATGCTCATTTGGGACAACACTGACTTTAGGCAATCATACCTGAGCATATACAGACCAACAATGAGGAAAGCACATATTTAACCAAATTAACCTTATCAACAACATTCAACTAGATATTTCTCCATAATTTAATCTTTTTTTTGAATTTGGATAACATATCAGCCCAACTATCACTACTCAGCGTTCCCAACAATATCATAATACTCGGGTATTTGAAGAATTTCCAATTCGCTGCAAGAGAAAATTGTAGAATTTTTTAAATCTCCTGAAGAGTAGAGATAGAGCAATTCCATCCAAAAGATTGACTCTTACCCTTATTGATAAGTGCTCCAGACAAATGTAGGTAAAAATTAAAGATATGTTTGAACCTCATAGCAATTTTCTTAGATGTTTAACCCAGTAAAATGGTTTCATCCGATGAATTGGGAATAGTTGACATCTTTTGTATTGGGGCTATACCTAAGCCTTTTTGTTTTCCTTCAACCATGGCTAATGCCAAATTTCTGCTTAGAGATTTAGCCCCTAGGATATACAAAGGAGGAGACAGGGGAAATCCTTGTCTTAAACCCTTGGAGGCTTGAAAGAAGGAATAGGAACATTCTTTAATCAAGGGGGTAATCCAACGGTTTCCAATACAAGTAGCAATCCAATTGATGAAATATTCATTGAAACCCAATTTCTTCTTGACATCAAATAAAGAGGAATGTAAGACTTTGTCAAATTCATTTTCCATATCCAAATTTATTATCATACTAGGTTCTCCACACAATTTTCTAGGGTGAATAGCTTCTTGAACCAAAATAACATTGTCAATGATTTATCTATGCCTTATGAACCCTCCTTGATTTTCAAAAAATAATTCTAGGAAGGATTTTTCTGGTCCTATTGGCTATAATCTTTGTCATAATTTTGAATGTTGAATTACAAAGAGAAATTGGTCTAAATCTATAGAAGGATATTGCCTTTGCTTCTTTAGGGATTAAAGTGATAAATGAAGAATTTGTATTGCCTCCTAGCCTTCATTTCGTAATGGAAGAATTTTACATTCTTATTAGGTATTTTTTGATAGTCCCCGAGAAAAGTATGAAAAAACAAATGGGGAAGCCATCGGGGCTAGGGGTTTTGTTAGGGTCGAGAGACCAGATAGCCTTGATTACCTCCTCTTCCAATGTCAGCATAGTTAGTGGGAAATTATATATATCATAAAAAATGAAGTCAGGACAAAAAGAAAAGAATGGACCTCACCTTGATCATTCTCCTTGTTCTCTGTGTATAAACTTCTAAAGAAATAATGGGCCTCCTGCTTTATCTCTTCAAAGGATTTCAACTTCACTTGACCTTCTGGGACTATTTCCTTGAGTCAATTTCTGAACTCTCTTTCCTATTCCTTCTTGTGAAAGAAGTTTGTATTTCTATTACCCACATTTAGCCATAGGCTTCTGGATTTGAGACACTAATACTCTTCCTCTTGCCTCCCGAGGATTTCAATTTGTTTGCATATCCTTTTTTCTTCTTCAATAAGAACCTCTAACACCTCTTCCTCTTCCATCTGATCCTAATGCGATGCAAGGTGAATGAGGAGATCATTTTTTTCTTGTCTCGCTGGTTTAAAATTATATTTCACCCAAGAACAAAGAGTCTTCTTAACATTATTCAATTTAGATTCCCACATGAAAGATGAAGAGCCACTCACTGAGAGAGACAAGGCTTGAATATGTAAGTCTTTCACCCCTTCTTTGAGTGTCCACCCTCAGTTAAAGTGAAATGGGATAGGCCCCAAAGCCTCTGGTGGATTTATTATGATAGCCACGGGACGGTGATCAAACTCTCGTCTTGCAAGAATTGACAAAAAACTATCAATGACCCTAACCAACCAGTTGTTTTGGATTAGAGCTCGGTCGTAATGTGAGTGATTCCAATTATTTTATTAGTGTACTTTTCCTTTTTTGGCACAACATCCATGAGATCCCATTCACTAAGGATATCCTCCAATCTCTCTTGAAACATATCTTTGACATTAGATCCTCCTCGCTTCTCCATAGAGAAGAGAACATTGTTGAAGTCAGCACCCACTATAGAGTCACTATGCCATTGGTCCTCATTTAACTTTATTAATGAATCCCAAAATTCCTGTTTGTCACTATAGGTAACTGGAAAGTAAATATTGGTATACAATACCACTTCTCCACTAGTTTTGTCTTTTAGTTTAACAACTATCCAGAACCTGGATTTGCAACTACCTTTTAACATGTTCATAGAATCAATCTAGAGAGTACAAAGATCTTTGGAGGCTCTATACAAACTCTAGGTGATTCAGGAGCTAGAACTCTAGAATGATTTGGCTAAAACCAACATGCCTTCCTCTTTTAACTTCATTTCTTGAAGAAAAAATTTCTTAAGGTTTTTTTGATCTCATGAGATCTTCTACAGCCTAAGATCTTGAGGGGTTTTCCTGTCCCCTTATGTTCCATAAAATAGATTTCATCGAAAGAGGCTTTAGATTTACCACTTCTTGACCTGGTAGTTGCTTGTTACATTATCTATGATTGGTTTCCCAACTTGATATTTTGTTCTGTCTTGGCTTCTTTGACATCTTTGTTCATAGGTAGCCCTTTTGCCTTATGGTTCTCAATCTCTTGGCTGGATGAGTCACTATTCCAGTTCAACCCATTTTTGGTGCTCCTTGTGAGGACCTTACTAGTTTCTTCTTCTAGTTGCTCTCGTGATTCAAGACCTTTGTTTAATCCTTTATGGGCTTGAGGACTCGAAACCACAAATTGATCCTTTGACTAAGTTAGACTTGCAACCAAATCCAACTCAGCTTCTTGGAGATCTCCATATTCTTCTTCTACCACTACCACTTCTTCCATGGGCACAATCTCAAGATTCCCTGGGGCCAAAGCATCCTTCTCAACCCCTTCCTACAATAGGATGTCAAAAGGGTTAGCATAAGTGGAGGCCATATTTTGTCCAAAAGGTTTGTTAGTCTTGGCGCCACCTTTCCCTTTGGTAGAGAGATGCTCTTGGTATTTTCATTGACCATCTTATGGGGTAGACCCTTCTCTAAATCCACTTCTACACATATTTTTTGCATAGGAAAATTGTTTCCCTTTAGGCTCATCCTAGTCAAGGTAGTGACTAACACCATTTGATATTGTTTTTAAGCAGTCGTTGCTCCAGTAAGATAACGGAAATCGAGGGAGATTGACCCACACTCACATCGCCTTAGGAACATCGTTGCCCGGGTTGAAATCAAGAGACCATGTGTTAAGATACATACCTATGGAGTGAAAGAAGTAAGGTTCGTTTCTGAAAACAACATTGCAATCCTCCTTGCATTCGAAAAGCAGAGTAAATAAGTCGTTCCCCACTTCATATGCATTGAGGTGCCCCTTCATCATTGGCTTCCAACTCTTTTTTTTCCACTGCTCTATGGACTTGGGAGAAGGCCAAAGGCCCATGAACTTCTCGACTAGAGCTCTGTCATGGAAGGTAAGGGAGGTTTTGTGGAAACTTTGAGAAAGGATGATGACAAGTATATTCTCCACTTTTTTAACGAATTTTGTATGCAAATTCCTTTGGACACATATTAGTCTTAAGGTTGGAGATCAACACATGAAAGCAACCTCCTCATCCCCAGGAGGGCCTGAGCCCCTACCCCCTACAACCATTGTAACTTATGTTGAAAAATCATCGATATGCGTAGGGTGCTAGGGTTTGTGAAATCCTTCACATTTGAATAATAAGAGTTTTCTCATGCCTTTATTATTATTATTATTAAAAATAATTAATATATAAACTAAACATATATACATTTAAAAACGTGGAACAAGATTCTTAAACACAAAGACTTACCCCTACTTTACCATATAAATCCTTAATATGTAAATAGGTTTTGTTACAATACCATGGGTCATCGTGGTTATGAATACCACATGAAACAAAAAAACAAAATACATGACTTTTTTTCATTAATCAATTTAATTAAAAGAGAAACAATGACATAATTTTTTTTGGTTGTGAGGAAACATCCAAATAGGGTAGGGAATTGAACTAACGATTTAACATCTAGAAGTGCTTTAACAAAACACCCAATCACTATCTATACAAAACCTTTGGACAAAAATAATGACGTAAAATTTTCAATATGATTTTTTAAAATATTTTATAAAGATTCAATTACTGTTATCTCCTCAATAATTATCGATATTTAAATTAACATTCCAAAAACTCTATTTTAAAATAGAAACACAAGTACTAAATATATTTTATTATTGAAATATATAGGTGATTTTCCGAGCTTTGAAGAGTGATTCAAATATATATAATGAAAAAAAGGTTATTGAAAGAGTGGTAACAAAAACAAAGACGGATATCTATGCCTCTACCGATTCTACCGATTCGACATCTTTGTGGGGTTTCGGTCGTTGAAGAGACAGCGGTAAACTTGTCCTTCGCAATAATAATTGAGGTCCAGCTTTTCGTAAATTGCGGAGCATCTTATCTCTGTTGTGAAAAGACATTTAATGCATACAAGTGGAGAACGTGGACAGCCACTTGCAGAAAGTCTGTACTCTGTAGTGTGGACAGCATCATTTCGTTGGTAAATAAAATTATTTTTAATGAATAAAAAGTGAAAATTAGTATATTATAATATTATATTATTATATTATATATTTTTTTTTTTTTTTTTTTAAGATATTGGTTTTTTAAGATAGAGCTATGATTAAATTTATAATATACAAGTACAACATAATTAATATGAAAGACAATAAGATTAGGATTTCTTCAAATTTTAGTCAAAATCACTTGCAATTTAATATAGGTTGGTAAAAAAGTGTTGTTGGCTAAACAATTGGATAATGGAGTAGGAGAATATTTTGTAGAATATTGATAACATGAAAAATAATGTCATTTAAATTCAAGGAGAAATGTTTGTGTGATAAAAAAAAGTAGAGAATAAAAGAAGATTAAGGTACGAGAGAGTGGTCATTAAATCTAATCTAGAAGATCAAAACTAGTTCTATGTTATATCTAACTTAAAGAAAAAAATCAACATTATTAATATAAGAACATAAATTTTTTAGTGATACACAACATTGGATATTTCCTACAACGTCATGTGATGAAAGAATTTTTCATCTTTATGATACTAAAAAGATGAGGGTTGAAAAACACTTTCTCTTAAAATGTCCTACATGTGCTCACATTAAGTCTCAATTTCACAATATTTTTAAAATTACTAAATTTCTTAACCTATTAGCTCAACAAAACTATCAAAATTTAGAAAAAAGTTTTTTTTTTCTAAATTTTTTCAAATATAATTTTTTATTTTTTTATTTTTTTTTATTTTTTATTTTTTTTTTTTTAAGGACTAACCTAAGTTACTCACGGGGGATTTGAACCGGTGACACTAGTCGCAAGGAGTGCCTTAAACAGCCGCACCCATCACCGTCAATCCAAAACCCCGTGCATCAAATTAAAAAATATTGTTTCCCCAAGAAAAAAAATAAATATCTTTATTCAAAGAAGAAAATTATGTACATTCTATATATCTATATATATATATATATATATATATATAGAGAGAGGAGAGAGAGAGAGAGAGAGAGAGAGATCAACCTCCTCTACAAATACTAACTAAAAATTGTTCATAGCCTTTGCCATAGACACCAAAATAGACTTCTCAATCTATCCATTTATGACTTGTGTGGCAATACTCAAACTATCCTTTATGTGGGAATACTTCTTTATCAATGTAAAACAAAATAAGTATAAGATCTTATGACTCGTTAACTTTATCCACTCATGATATCAAAAATTTGAAGTTACAAGTCACTTAATTTCCCACTTATTATATTTTTATAAATCAACTTCTTTGTGAATCATGACAAAAGTGTCCAATTGTATCTAAGTTTTGTAGAGTAGGATCCCCTCAAATCATTAAATGTTCATATAATTTCAAACTATTTGTCCATTAGTATAATATGACCATGATTAAGTTCATCCAAGATGTTTTTTCCCAATGATTTGACTACTACCTTGGAATTCCCAACTAATGAACTATAAGTCATCCTTGTTTCAATAAAGAGGTTGATGTTAGGTCACCAATCGTGTCCAAAGTTAGTCTTAACATTCTATTGTAAATAGTGAACTAAGCATTCTGGAAGAAATTATTGCATCTCATAATCCCATCAACCCCAATCCTCACTTCCACCCTAGACCCAAGACTCCAAGCCAAATACTTCTCTAGAATTGAGAAGGAAGGCGCAAGATAATTCTAATCATTAGAAACATTATAGATGTTTTTGTTCCATGTTCAAAACCAATCCAAGATCAAATCATTAACTATATATTTATTCTCTATCAGCCTACTCCAAACACTTGAATTGAAACAGTGCCACAAAGACTTAGCAACTAATGCTTTTCCAAATAGGATATCATTCTTAAGACCCAAACCACTCACTTCTTTTGGCCAAGTGATGTTTTCCCAATTAAATAGATATATACCTTTATATTAAGCACTTCCCCTCCACGGGTAATTAAAATAGAGCATTCTAGCTCAACCATGATTCCCTTAGGAATGCAAGCAAGTGCTAAAATACTAGAAGTTCTTATATAATGATATTAATTAGAACCAAACAACCTCCATGGGATAACCAACTTTTGCACCAAAAATTATTTTTTGATTCAACCTTCCCCAATTACCACTCCTAATCCTATTTCATGTGGTAGTTTGGATTCAACGTAAACCCTAGATAATTTAAACTAATGTTGAAATTACTCAAACTAAATGGAAAATATGTTGCCAACTATGGAAAATTTCTCCCGTTATATTCAAAAAGACAATTAACTTATGATAATTTAGTTCCATACCCATTCCCAAACAAAGTAGATCAAGGGAATCCAAGGTTGTTCTTAAATCTTCTTCCTTGCCAAGATGAAAATTCAATACATCATCAACAAATAATGGACATTGAGAGTTGACCATGGATCTCCCTGCAAGTACCTCTCAATTGACCATTTACAACACTTCCTTCATTGATATGGATACAAGGGGCATCCCTAAGTAAGGCCTCTTATAGAACTAAAAATGTTTGATGTTAAACCATTTATTATCATAGTAACTTATGCACTAGTAATGCACACCATGATCCATTTTACCAGCTTGTAAGAGAAACCTATATGCAAGAGCATAAGCTATAAAAATACCAATGAGATCCTACCATAGGCTTTTGATAGATCAAATTTAAATAAGATGGTCGACCCATTCTTGGATTTAATGTTGTGCAATGCTTCTTGTGATATACCCACCATGTGCAATTGCTCATCAGAGATTACCTTGGAGAGAATTGTTTTGAGTCTTAGAACAATGACCTTTGAAACAATTTTGTAAATCATATTTCATAGAGAGATCAAACAAAATTAATCAAATGAATCAGGGACATTTGTTTATAATAAGTGGAATAGAAATTGATTTTATATTTCCAGACACCTTCCCTTCCAATATAATATCCTCAACTAGTCAAAATAGGTCCTCTCGCAGCATGTCAAAAAAACTCTATTGACCATCCATTAGGCCCTAGAATTCTTCATTTTTAGAAGGATTTCATAGTTGGCAATAAATCTTCCAATGATATCTCCTAAAATAACTCCTTATCCTCCAAATCTTCAATGAATATTGGGAATTTTCTAATATCCAAGAGTATTTGAGCCAAGTCACATCTTTCAAGTTAGTAAAAAGTTTACCAATATGGCTCACCCCTAGATCTTCTAACTCGTCAAAGTTTTTAAGTTGTCTTCCCTCTTCATCCCACAATTCCCAATTCATTTTTTTTTCATTTCTTATGTGTAACAAAATTACGAAAATATTTGGTATTTTGGTTTCCCTTTGTTATCTAGACATCCTTACTCTTCATGTGTCAATCCATATCTTCCTCCAATGGTAATTCAATTTTTGTAAATTCCATATTCTTAATAGCTTTGATCACTTCATCATTTAGTAAGAATCCTTCCTCTCTATTTACCAATTATGTTAGCCTATCCTCGACCTCTTTCAATTTATGACTATGCATCTTATGCCTAATTCTAGTCTAATCTATCACCTTTTTATTAATAATTATTAAGGAAGTCATGACCTATCTACCTTCCAAGACCCACAAATCAAGATCAAACAATTTCCAGTTCATTCAATCTAATGATTGAAACTCTTCCTCCAATATCCAAGTTGGATTGAACTTAAATGGATGACTAGGTTTATCAATTAATTCTTCAAAATCTATAAATATTAGGAAATGATCCAGACATTGAGTTTTGTCCATCCAAGTCCTACATATCCTTACCTCATTCAAAATATGGTTGGGAATAAGAAACCTATCAAACCTCTTAGAAACATTTGCATTCATTGGTTTGTTGTTAACCTAGGTTGGTTTTACGTCTATAGGGAACAATACAACCAACCTTTCTCATTACAAAGACTAAAAAAATAATTAAATAAATTTAAGAAATAAAAAATAAAAATAAATCTACCAAGGGTTCAGGCAGAGTTGAAACCCCCTAGATTTCCCATCATTTTATAGTAAAATTTAAATCACCACTAAGTATAAGATTTTTGTCCATCATAATCTTCGATTTAAAAATTTTCTCCAAGAAAATTGATTTACCTTCATATGGACCATAAATGTTTAGAAGTTTGAAGACCTTCTCCATATTCCTAATGAAAAATTCCACCATTAATCCAAATGTTACCGCAAAAGAGTTTAATAAAGTTAGATCATCCTTCCAATCCATGATATTTCCCCTCAATGCACCTTGCAAATGTAGACTCAAAAACTTCCACCCACTGAGCAATTTACATAGACTATCACATAAATCAACACCACTAACAATAGTTTCTTGGACCAAAACTATGTTAGGATTGGGAGCCACCAATAGTCATTTGACGGATAATTTCTTTTTCCCACCCCTCAAGGCCTCTAATATTAAATGAAATGGTTTTCATTAGGACACAGTTAAAGAAATTTTCTTCGCTCTAACTACTCAACTAGCTATTAAAAACTATTTTCCTTGTTTCACCTCCCAAAATTATTTTCTTTTGCACTTTTGAGAGTTAATAATTTACTAACCAATATTAGTGAATGACATGTAGACAAGTCAAAGCCTATACCTCTCAATGGAGAAAAAATTATGATTCATTTTTCGTTTCTTGATCTAAGGTCAAAATGGACCTTGCCCCCTCTCACTCATGCTACAAGATAAAAGTGAAATTGTTTTTTCGGCAGAAGGTTTTTTGTCAAAACGTTATATATGAAAGTTGAGAAAAACAGGAAATACCCTAAGATAACACACGTGATTGGAAAGGTAGTAGGTTTAATACTAGGGGGGTTCTTACATCCAAATATTCAACTCCTAGTAGCCGAATGGTTAATGTTTATATTAATAATACAATTATTCCCAAAATATTGATTGGCTTGGGAGCTTCCATCAATGTTATGACACATGAAATCATTGAATCCTTAGGGATTTTAGGTTGTAGGAAAACCCACACATTATCACAACTTGTTGATTGTTCCACAATAAAAATGGAAGGTAGTTTAGAAGATGTTGTGATATCCATGGACTCCTAGGAATTCCCTACTAACTTGTTGACATGGGTGAATGACCCAATGACATTTATTAAAGGGTTCACTTTAGTATGAGATCCCAATTAGACCTCGTTTAAGATAAGAGACACATTTGTATTTTGTCTCATCAACCATTCTTGGTTTTACGAATGTTATGACATATATATGATTAACACAGTGAAGAGGTTCTAGATTCTAAACTACAAATAAATAAATGAAAAATGAAACTAATCTAGGCTAGCTAACAAATAAAAGATAACTAAGAATTATGAAGAAACGAACTAATAAATACATATGTATAGTCAAAGAAGCAATTAGTTGATTTCCAAAACAACAAGTGTTTAACTTATAAGAGAAAATCCAAAATAGTTATTATTTTGATCTAATAAGTGATCATTAATGAAAGCTACAAAACTGAAACAATAATACAAAACATCTAACAAAATACATACATGAATGAAATTGCTCAAGAATAATGAGAAAATAATACATGATTCATGTAGAAATACAACTTCAGTAATAACCTGCATTGCTTCTTTATATTATAACAACAAGTACAAAAGTAAGAGCCCCCTAGCTCTAAGTTGTAGGAAAAGAAAGAAATTCAAAAATTTGAAACCCCTATTATTGAGATTTTATAATATTTATAGGTTGATTTGGTAACTACCCATGTGACTATTGATCTTATTTGGGGTTATTTAAAACTTTTCAAATTCTCATGATTTACAAACATAATAGAATAAGATCCCTGAAAACCCTAAAAAATGAGGCTAACAATTGTTACAATTTGACTGGATCTTCAATTGGGAGCTTTATGACATCCTGAATATAGGCCACCCAAACTTCATAGTATGATGTGATCATATTAATACTATTGGGAAGAAATATCTCCATAGCTACATGATTCTATTTTATTTTCTAGGAGAGAACATGTATGTCTTTCTGTTGATGGTGCTGGATCCACCAACATGTAAGGGGATCTCCCCGGTAAGAAGTCCCAATTAGACCTCAGACCGTTTGGTGTAGGAGTCCTGGTAGTGGGTCGTAAAGAAATGCCTCGACTGCGATGTCACATAGAGGCAAGTAAGATAAATCTGTCAGTAGCAAGGGTGTGACTGTTGCAGTGAGTCAAGGAAGGTGCATGAGAGGTTCTAACACAGGTGGGTTGAGATGAGTGTGCCCCTTGGCAACCTGTAACAGTACTCAGCTGGGAAGGAACATACGAGCGAAGATACATTAGAAGCTGGAAGTCAGGTAAGCCGACAATCCAAAGTGATGGTTAAACCAACAGCACATCCGCAACAAGATTCATATAATTTCATACAAAGTAGTTCATACACAACTACGTAAGTTAAACAACATACATTGCTACAGCAACCGGAACAGTCCAACTACAATAACAACATATGCATGAAAACGTGTTGGATCTTATTATATAAATAAGTGTAAGTTCCAATCATACAATACATTCATGTAAACCCCCTAGCCCCAATAGTGGAACGTTACAACCACATTCGCCTGCTCTCCCAAAGAGATGAACTAGCTCCGTGCAGTGGAGAAGCCAAGGCGCGTTACAATGAGTTATGAGAGACTATTTATAGCAAAGGGTGGGGTGACCCTTGACATTCCCCTTTGTGACAATTCAACTACCCTCATCACTCTTCACCTACTCTATAACTATTACATCCAACTATTGACACTTGACTTACACTTGACATGACTCAACATTACAATGCACATGTACTCATGTGAGACAACATGGATTGAGAGAGCCATGCAAGACATCACTTACACTCAGTCTACTTTGATGAGACCAAATCTTTGACATGCTTGTGATGGTGAAGGTGGTGAGTTGATGCCAAGCTTGGTCATCCGTGATGGTGTGCATGCACCTCATGGTGACATCTTGTTGAAGCGAATTCTTGCCTCCGTTGCAACAGGTGCATTTGTTCAACCCCTTCATCCAACTCGTCTGCTAACATGCGCATGGTCCTCTTAGGTGCGGCTGAACCGGCAACACACTAATGCATAGTGTTCGTGTTGATCTTCAAGTGTGTGTTGGTGATCATGCGCATCAACTTGCCGAAGTACATGTTCAACTCCAGTTGGACTTGCTTCTTGTCTTCACCTTGGTGAGTGTGTTGAATGGGTTGGATTGCACGCGTGTGCACAATGACATGCATGCTACTGAATCCCTTACATGTGATCAACAACAATGCTAACCATGTCTGCTCCATGTCAGCTGTTTGGATGGATCTTTAACTTGTACGGGCGCATTTTCATCTATGAGTGCATATTGCACCCACTGTCAACTCATTTGTTTGTCTGTGCAGCTTCATGTTCTTCCTGAGTTGCTGCTTCATCACATGCAACTCCTTCTCTATTCCATTCTCCGTCTTCGCGCGATCTTCATGTTGCGTCGTCACCTCATAACTTGAGTCTCCAAAGTTGCTTTCATTATCGGTGGATCTGCTTGATCTTGCAACTTTGTTTCGCCTCTGTGTTGTCAACAACCTTCCTCTTGCATTCATTGCATTCGCTACATTCGGTATGTCGCCTTCAGATGCCATTCATGATGCTACTTGTTGTGATATCTTGATGTTCTTGTCTATGAACAACTTGATATCTTTGTGAGTAAGATCATAGACATTTGATCGACTGCATCTCCAGGTGTGCTCTGAACGGTGTCTTCGACTCTTCTCTCTTGGAAACCATTGTACCTACACTGCTGAGAGGCAGATGAACACTTGCAATACCTGGAGACATGGAAACACTCATGGCAAGCAATCTGTCAGTTGAAACCAAAATGAACTTGAGAACTGACTTGCAACATACTTGTGTGATTGATCATGAAGGTTGTGCAATTTCCGCTGGGAGGTCGGGAGACTGACTACCAAGATTGCATAAGGCTAAGTCTAGGTTGTGGGGAGACTAACTGACTACTAGAACTGCATAATGCATAGTCCAGTTTGGTTGCTGACTGCTGGAATTGCACAATGCGTAATCTCAGCTGGGAATGACTGCAGGCTCAGTGACTGCGTTGCACAATTTTCTGGGTCAGCAGTCACTGTCCCTCATAAATGCGCAAAATCATCCTAGAGGACAGTTTCGGGGAAGAAATGTGCATTTCCTAAGAGGAAGATAGAGCCTTCCCTCTTAGGATTGCGTAATGTTGTCTCAGTGAGGCAGAGTCTGAGCTAAGCCTACCCAGACTCGCCGATGGGAAAATGAAAGTGAATTTGAGTACGAAAGCATGGTGATACTAAGTGCAAGGATAAGTGAATGATCATGCATGGAAATGGCTAATGACAGATTCAGAAAATGGAACAACATGCATGTGGGAGAGGCGAGTAATAAAATCGAAGACCGTTCGTGAAAAATAGTGTCATGCATGCGACAAGAGTGACATAGCAACAAAAATTGAAACAATGCTAGGACAAAATAGTATACATGTAAACGATAGCAAGCATTCAAAGAAATCAAGCAAACAATACTCACACAATCGAAAACACAAAAAGAGACAGAAACACAACACGAGGCATGGAAAGCGGGCTTACCCCAAAACAACTGAGCTAAATGTGTCGATAGCTCCTAGATGTGATGTGGGAAGTCATAGCTACAAGATTGATGTGAGGAATGAGCTCTGTAGCATCCAGTTGATGAGTTTTGATAACATTGAGGTTTTGACGTGCATGCCACAAATCTAGGGAAAGTAACACTTGGTGGGAGGTTTTCGAAGCGATCCTTGCATGTAACCTCCAACTGCCAAAAATAAATCCCTGAAACAAGGGATGCACTTGCATATTGCCTTGGGAGAAGAAGCCCATGGATGCAAGTCAGTTTTGCTCGGCCCTGGAGGGAACTGGTCAACTCAGCTGTACATGCAAGAGGTTGTTCAACTGCTTGAAGGAAATGCACATTTCAAGCTGGGAGTTGGGCTGGCTTCCCAGGAGATTTGCGTAATTTCTAGGCAAAGCACCTGACTTCTACCCATATTTGCGCAAATTTTGGGCTGAGCAACCCTATTGGGGAAAATTGCGCAATTCCTGCTCGGAGTGTTGACTAGCAGAATTGCACAATTCTGGAGCCCAACAGGCTTCCAGACAGGATTATGCAATTTTTGGGGAGAAGGTTAGTTGCCCTCCAAAATTGCGCAATTTCTTTGGGGAGCTACTCAGCTTTCAACTGGACCAAGTCCGGATGAATATTCTGTGAGGGGAATGCATCAAGGTTGTGATCGACAGGCTGCCTTTGTGCAAGCAAAACAATGAAGCTTGTGAACTTGACGAAGTAAGGCAAGATGCTGTGAAAAGTTGGAAGGGAGGCTCCAAAACAAAGCTAAGGCAAAATTTTGGAGGGTGGTTGTACCCACTACAACTTGGAAACACACTGGTAGAACTCCAGCTCTCTTAATGGACCTTGTTCGTGAAAATCATGTCTAACACCTTTGGAAGTATTGTTCAGTTCTCATCTTGTCTTGGTTTCACACTACCTTGATTGTAAGATGTAGCATTTGCCAAGCTCTTGGTCGATTGACACACATTCCAAGCCAAGGCAACACAATTGTTTTGATTGGAGTTATGGGGTATGTTGGTGCACAAGTAGTATAGTCATCAGAATCTTAGTTTCATCTCTAGTTGCTTTGCTACCAGTAGGTCTAGACAGTACCCCGGTGAAGTCACATAGGAACACAAGCATGGCTCTGTTGCCAGTGAGCCTAGTCAATACCCCAGTGGAGTTACTTGCATCACCTCTCTACGCAGGAAGCCTTTCTCTTCTTTCGCCTTATTCATTTTTTTATTTTTTCAAACTTCTTCACTTTTTTCATTTTTGTAACTGTGCATAACACTTATTCTTTTCAGAGGCGGAAGAGGGATCATGACTTATTGAAAGCAGAAGAGGTTGTTCCAGCAGAGAAGTAGTTTATTATACCTCTGACGTGCTTGTTAAGGTTTTTCCCCCTCACTTTACTCTACTTGACTAAGCTGACAAGGGTTAACCCAAAAACAATCGACTAGAGTAGGTGACACTAGTTAGCGCACAAGAGTTGTGTTTTCACCAAGGTTCACTTCAAACAATACGTATTTTCCTTCGACGTATTATGGACTAAAAGTAACAAGTTCTTCATATGGAGGCAAGATGACAAATAACCAAGTAGTGATAGTTGTACAAGGCCTCTTATACTTTACCCAGCTTGTTTCAAGAGTCATACATGGTTTCATGCGAAACTAACCTACGAACAAAACAAGCAAACTAACAAACAACAAAGCAAAGCAAGAGCAGAAGAAAAAGTGAAAACGAAGCAAGTAAGAAAACAAGAAAGCAGACAAACAAACAAACAAAGAAAGTAAGAAAACAAGCATGCAAGAAAACAAATCAAAAGAAAACAGTACTCCTACTCCTAAGCTAACAGTGCATGGGTCATTTCACGTGAAGTGATACTTCCAATGCAGCCACCAATGCATTGGTTGACGCATGTTAGTGAAGGCATGGTTCGTGAACAAGACAACTGTGCGAACCAGCAAATAAGAAAGATGTAACAGTGAAGACAAACATACTCCGAGCTTACAAGCAACCACAAAACAAAGATGAGTGAAAGTGCATGACATGAATTCTATGGTGTTGCCATGATGTTGTGCTACACTATGTGCAGATGTTGAGTGTATGCATTCTCTTGACTGTGTCATGAAAGCAAATGTGAGAAAGGTAGACCACTTATGTTGTGCATGTGTGCTTGCTGTGTAAGATTCCTCCAATGCATGAGCAATGTGATCGCGTAGTTCGAGTGGAGGAAGTGAAATCTCGGTGTTTGGTTGATCTTTAGTGCAAAGCAGAGAGTGATGAGGAGCCTTGAGTCACTAGTACAAAATTACTAATTAGTTACTAAAAACAACTAAAATTTGCATATAAACGACCATTTTTCAGTCTGTGACCAATAGTAGCTAATTTACAGTATCTTATAACGCGAAGAACTTTTAGTCATTTTTAGCTTAGTCATTAATTGGTTTCCTCAATTTTACCATCTAATAGTATATTTAGTCATAAATTTTTCATTGGTTTAGTCATTAATTGTTGCAATTAATGACCAAATATATAACAAAATATATTACTATATGAATCCTCGAAAAAACCAATTAATAACCAAAGAAATATGACCAAAACGTTGGTCGTGTTATAAGATATTGTAAATTAGCTACTAATATTCATATATATGCAAATTTTAGTCATCATTTAAAACCAATTAATGACCAAAGAAATATGACTAAATTTTAGTTGTGTTATAAGATGCTGTAAATTAGCTACTAATAGTTGTATATATGCAAAATTTAGTCATCATTTAATAATAAATTTTTTATCATTTACAATAGTCATTTATCTTTTTTTGGTATTTTCATATTCATTATATAAATGAATGATTTAGTAGTTTCTATTCATTTCATTCATAATCATTATAAACGACTAATTTAGTCATATATTCATTTTATTCGTGTTCATCATTAATTAATATAAACTACTAATTTAGTAGTTTTAGATTGATTTTATGTGTTTATTATTAATCACCATAAATTGATTAGTATGATTTTGCGACCAAATTTTAAGAAAATGTTATACAATGTGCATGTTTATCTAATATGACAACACAAAGTTACATATGTTAACTACAAAACTAAATAATATCAAGTGCAAATAAAAATAATTTCAACCATATAAATTTTATTATATAAAATATCAAGTATTACAATATGAGTTTCAAACTTAATATGGGTTGGGCTACAATTTAAACATGAAATATTGTTTCATCATTTCAAAACATTATCACTGTGTTGCCAAAACATTGCAAGTGAATTCACCAACTTTGAAGGCTTGACCATTAGTGTCTATGAGTGTTTCTTATGCAAGATATTGGCTCTAAGGGTATCACTAGATAGATTCTCTTCTCTCTCTCATTTTGCATTTGTTGCTCCAGTGTTATTGTTCTCCTCTTTTTTCAATTATTTCTTCTTACCATTAATATTGAGTTCCTCTCCTAAAAATGAAAGAAGATGCAATGCAAAGTATAAGACATGAAAGACGATGAATACTTGAATCTAAAATAAAGTAGACTATAAACATGGAAAATTTTAGGGGCGAATTTTTGCCCTTGGGCTAAATTAAGGGGTTTTATATTTTTATTGGGCGATTATTTTGTATCATAGCACATTCTTACAAATCGCCTCAAATTTATTTGATGAAAAAATTAGGTATGGAGGTTAGCCCACCTTATTTTAAGAGAGAGGGTAAAAAAAGTAAATTTAGCCCTTGAAATTAGGAGTTACAATCTTCCATTCGCCCTCATTTTCGAGAAAATGTATTTATGATAGTTATAAATAAAAATATAAATACAGTGGAGGTATGGTAAATAAATAAAATCTCTTTTTATACTTACTCCAAAGGTATGGTAAATAAATAAAAATACAAATAAACTAGAGGTGTGGTAAATAAATAAAACCTCTTTTTTTTATATTTAGTCCATAACCCTCTTTTTATTTAAGAAGGCTCAAAAACAAGGTTTCATTTAAGTGAATCCTATGGGCCAAATACTATATTTATAAAAGAGGTATGGTAAATTAATAAAAATATAAATAAACCAGAGGTATGGTAAATAAATAAAACATTTTTTTATATTTACTCCATATGTCACCTTATATTTATGAACAGGGAAGCGTGTAAATAAATAAAAATATAAATAAAGTGGAGGTATGGTAAATAAATATAAATATAAATAAATTATAGGTATGGTAAATAAATAAAACCTTTTTATATATTTAGTCTATAACTTATTTAATTGAATTTTATGGGCCAAATACCATATTTATAAAAGAGGTATGGTAAATTAATAAAAATATAAATAAATGAGAGGTATGGTAAAT
>APFE030072555.1:87500-98544 GCA_000404065.3 Pinus taeda
GAAGAGAGAGGAGAGAGAGAGAGAGAAATGGATTTGGAGTGGGAGAGAGAGGGAGGAAAGAACAAATACATAGAGAGATAGAGGTGGAGAGAGAGAGGAGTGAGAAGGGAGAGATGGAGAGAGAGTGAGGAAGAGAGGAGAGGAGGGAAGAGAAAGAAGAGGAGAGGATAGAGATAGGGAGAGAAGGGGAAGGGAGAGAGATGGAGACATAGAGATGGAGAAGGATAGGGAGGGGGGGAGATAGTGATAGAGTTGGATGAAAGAGAGAGAGAGAGAGAGGGAGAGTGATTTTGGGGGGGCGAGATAGACGGAGGTGGGAGATAAGGCATTGAGAGGAAGGAAGATAGAGATGAGGAGAGACAGATGGAATTGAAGGGGGTAGGAGAGGGAGGGAACAAGAAAAACATAGAGGGAGAAAGGTGGAGAGAGAGAGGGGGTGACAAGGGAGTCATGGAGAGAGAATGAGGAAGAGAGGATATCGGGAGGGAATAGAGAGAAGGATATAGATAGAGAGGGAGAGAAGGGGAAGAGAGATATATACATAGAAGGGGAACAGAGGGAGAGAGTGTGTGTGTATGTTTTGGGGGTGATATAGAGAGAGGGAATAACAAAGAGACACAAATACAAATATAGATATTATATAGTATTATATAACCAACCTAGATCCATATTAAACCTATAACTATCAAGTGCCGAGAGAGATCCAATCTCTCGAGGTGAAAACATTTGCTCAAGTTTTGCACAAAAAAAAAGTTTGCACCTCGAGAGATTAGACCTCTCTCAACGCTCGATAGATCTGAGGTTAAGATGGATGTAGGTCAATTAATATGAAATTAAAGTAGTTTTTATTGGATATTATAGTCTTAAAAATTAAAATTTCCCTTTAAATTAATTTAAAATTAGAACTAGACCCAATTAGATTCAATGAATAGATTTTAAAAAAATACATAACATAATTTTTTATAAAAAATATATTTTTAAAATTACAAATTATTAGAGATACATAGTGAAAAGTTGGCTCACCTATACACCATGTGAGGATGAAGAAGTGTTTAAGGAAGGATAACCTTTCAACCAATCTTTAACAACCTTTCAATCCCCTAGCACTTGTAAATTTAGATTGCTTGACACAATTAAGATGACTAACATAAAAAATTGATTCATATTATTATAGTACTTGTTAAGGTAGTTGTAGTTTTGTTCTTAGACTAAATTAGTCATTCATGTTAGTGATTTTTAGTTATATTACTTATTATATAGTCACATATTTTAACACGTGACTAAATTAGTCATTTATGTTAGTCGTTTTTAGGTGTCCTGTGAATGATCGGAAGTAGAAACATCTGGAAATGGGTTTTCACAGGGGAAATCAATAGTGGAAGAATCACAAGGCATGTTAGGATGAAGCGAATGAGGTGTGGTTAGAAGGGAGTCATCCTTCAGTGTGGGCTATTCTTTAGATTCCCGTGCACACTCATCATGAATGATGGCGTAGGTTGGCTGCATAACACCAACTCTGTCGACAACTTGATCCTCATTCACAACAGGTGAGGAGTCCAGAATGGGAGAACAAAAGACAATATAATCTGGAGGATCAACAGAATGCGAGGAAGGAGGTCGAGGGAATGAGTCCACATGACAACCAACACGCTTACCAGCCAAATCTGCGCAAATATCAAGAGTAGGTGGGGTGTGAGGATGCGACAGTTCGACAGAGGTGTGTGTATGATCTCCCACATAACTCCGCGGTAGTGGAGTTGTTTGATGAGGTGAAAGCAGACAGTCAGTTGTGACAACAACTGTACCTACATGTGATTGCGCAGCTCCATCACTAAAGTGTGTTGAGAGGGGTTCGGATATGTGAAGAATATACTCAAATCTTCCATCGAGAAATTCCAAATCAATATCATCTTTGGGGAACCGGTATGCAAGATTGCAAAAGCGCGTGTAAAATTGTTCAACGGATTCATCGGGTGCTTTTCATAATTTCATAATTTCTTTGTTTAGTGCTTTACAGTTGTAGTGATTGAAAGCACGGTCTATCTCTACAACCAGATGAGCAAGAGAATGAATAGATTTTTCGGGCAGCATGGCACACCAGTCCATTGGGCACCCTCGAAGCGTGTAGATGAATAATGCACAACTCATGTATTCTTTAAAGAATCCATGTCTTTCGCATGAGCCTACAACATTGACCGCGTGCCACCAAGGCTATGTAGCCTCCATCATCAAATGTTTTATGAGACAAGTTATCTGAAATATTTTTCGAGATGATGAAATCGTTTCCATAAGAAATGAAAACTGAAACAGTGTTAGGAAAATCTAGTATACATGTAAATGATAGAAAGCGTTCAAAGAAATCAAGCACAAAATACTCCCACAAACGAAAACACAAAAAGTGACAGAAATGAAACACATGGCATGGAAAGCGGGCTTACCCCAAAATAGCTGAGTTGAATGTGTCGACAACTCCTAGATGTAATGTGGGAAGTCATAGCTGCAAGGTTGATGTGAGGAAGAACTCTACAACATCCAGTTGATGAGTTTTGATAACATCGAGGTTGTGACAGGCATACCAGAAATATAGGGAAAGCGACACTTGGTGGGAGGTTTCTGAAGTGATCCTTGCATGTAACCTCCAACTGCCAAAAATAGATCCCTAAAACAAGGGATGCCTTTGCATGCTACCTTAGGAGAAGCAGCCCATGCATGCAATTCAGTTTTGCTCGGTCCCAAAGGGAATCGGTCAACTCAGCTGCACATGCAAGAGGCTGTTCGACTGCTTGAAGGAAAAATGTGCATTTCTGGTTGGGAGCTGATCTGGCTTCGTAGGAGATTAGTGCAATTTCTCGGCAGAGCAGCTGACTGCTTCCCAGATTTGTGCAAATTCTGGGCTGAGCAACCCTGCTGGGGAAAATTGCGCAATTCCTATTGGGAGTGTTGACTAGCAGAATTGCACAATTCTGGAGCCCAGCAGGCTGCCAGACAGGATTGTGCAATTTCTAGGGGGAAGTCTGGTTGCCCTTGAGAATTGCACAATTTCTTTGGGGAGTTGCTCAGCCTGCAGCTGGACCAAGTCCAAATGAATAGCCTGTGAGGGGAATGCATCAAGGTTGTGATCGACAGGATGCCTTTGTGCAAGAAAAACAATGAAGCTTGTGAACTTGACGAAGCAAGACAAGCTGCTGTGAAAAGTTGGAAGGGAGACTCCAAAACGAAGCTAAGGCAAAATTTTGGACGGTGGTTGTAGCCGCTAGAACACTTTCTTCAATGAAACCCAAAAAGAGTTTAGGATTTTATGTTGCTTAGCAGGGTCAACGAGGTGTTGCTTCAAATTTTCCTTAGTGAGGCTGCTAGTGAAGACACTAAAAGATAATTTTTTTGCATTCATCAATTCCTCCAACTCCTTGTTTACTTTTTCACTTGTCCAAGATTTTCCCTAGGATTCCAATAGATGGAAGTCTCTTCATCTTGATGATCCTTTCAACTAAGGAGTAGTGTTGATATTGGCCTACTAATTGAACTATATCATTTTCTAGTTTCTTTTGTATATTTATGGCTTGGTTGACAATAATAGATTCATATGCCAATTCTTTATTGTTGATCCTAGGAAATTTTATTGGTGCCTAAGGATATTCCTTGGGCCATTGTTCCACCTAACTTATAGCATTTAGTACTCCTTGCAAAAGGGTGTCTCATTCCTTAGCTATTTGCCAAAGTGTTAATAGTTTGATTAGTGTTTCCTACATGATCTATAGATAAGGGTATACCTATGTAGCAACCACCAATTAGAATGGGGTCTTCAACATGTTCACTGGGTTCTATTTGTTTTCCCTTGTTCTAAAAGTACCCTTGTTAGTCTGCCACGTCTTGAGCAACTATGTAAGGAAATTTTTGAAGTTGATCAACCAATATTTGTCCAAGCACACTTCCTCTCTAGGAACCTTGTAGGACATCTCAATGTTAGATGTACTAAAAGAAACAATGGGTTTACCATGGTTGTCTATGATCATGGCTTCTTCTATATTTCCAAGCTTCACCAACCATTCCACAACTTTAGTGCATGGGACCATGTATGGATGGGAAGATACCTTTGGAAACTAGGACCTCTTTGTGGTGTTGTATATTTCTAAGTTTGGATCATCTGCAAGCATATTTTCTCTCTAAAACATCTTTTAAACCTCTGATCATGTGTACATGGTGTATTTGTTGATAAAGAAAGGGGTGTCCCAAAACTTTGGACTGAAGGAGTTAACAAGTTTTACTTTATCAAATGATGAGCTACTAGAGATTTGTATGATAATTTCTTGGATTACTTGATTTTCCTGCAGAAACCATAAAAGAAAAAAACACCCATTATTAAAATTAACTGAAAAATACAAAATGTAGAGAATTGGAGTTTCTGTGTTTCAAGTCTAGCTGGGTTTGAGTAGAAAAAGTGGGTTTCAACAATGAGGAAAAAATAAAAATGATCAAACTCACAATCTTGAATAGGATAGCTAAGAGTCTTCCCATTAGGAAAATCATTGAGGTACTGAGGAACAAGATAGGGGTTTTGAGTAAGAAATATTTACTCATGTACCCAACTTGAAGAAATGAAGAGCTTGTCAAAATTTTAACTAAAAAGATATGTTAATAGTATAAGAATAACTCATAATTTGAAATTCTAGGTTCTCTATTAAGGAAACACTAGAAAGTTGAAGAGAATAAATATTTGAGGGTTGTTGGGCTTTGCCAAAAGGCTTGTTGGGCATGGATATCATAAAAACAAACTTCAAAGGCTAAAAAATCAAATTTTAGCCAGCTTGGGCACATCTATGGGGTCGAATGGATTAAAAGAGGGTTGAGATGTAGTCAGTTATGGTTTAAATGGCCCTGACTACACTGAAATTCTATTGCTAGAATCTAGCTAAGTTTTTTTTCTCCTTTTTCATGGGTTGTACGATCTGGTATGGTGTCCAATAAGTAATGGGGAAAGAGTCAAGTGGGAAAACTTCACACAACTCAAATATCAATTAAAAAAGTTAATGAAAAACAACTTTAAACTCATTTATGCAACCAACTCTAAAGCAAATAATGATCTTAGTAAATCAACAAACTATTGGGTGGATAAATGAATTAAAATTGACCATAAGAGACAAAATCAAGTTGAATAAGCATAAAAATATGATCTACTTTTGTTGAGTTGGTTGAAACTAATGGCCATTGGGCAAGCTGATGAGAAATGCCTCATCAGTAAAGTAATATGACCTACAAAAGAAGAGAGCTAGTTAGTGTGAGGAAATAAGAGCACTATGAGCCTCTTTTAAAGAGTTTCTCAAGATATTTTTCATTGATTACTTGAGCAATTTCTTTACTAAACTTCATATTTAACTCTTGTTAAATCAATTTGACTAAAGAAATCTCAAGAAAAATCCTTGAAAGTGAGAGAAAAGCTTGAAGTTATCATAAGGCTGGTTGTTTGACGCTTAAAGTAGATTTGTAATTCTCCACTAAGGCTCAATGGTGTATTACCGAGAAGCGGGGAGGGAAAAGGATGAGCTTAAGAGAGAAAAAATGAGGGAATAACACTAAATTGAGGTTCATTTTGATGTGATAAAAATTTCTAAAGGTTTAGTGGAGCACTATAGAGCTTCAAAAGAGGAGAAAAACTAGCTTGCAGACCAAGCAACAAGGTTATAACATTTCCTCAAGGCTCAGTTGGGAGCCATAGCACTGAGCTGAGGCTTAGTAGTGCACTATGATAGGTTTACAAATCAGAGTCATTGGAGGGAGACACAAATCATAAGTTTTCCTAAGGTTGTAGTGATGGCTTAAGGTTTAGAAGGGTGTTATAACACCATCTTAAGGTTAAGGAGGGTGTTGCAAAAAAGTTGGATGTCCTAAAACCAAGTTACAAGGTCATGTCCAAGGCTATAGCACTAAGATGAGGATATTATTGTTTTTATAGCACCATCTAGAGGTTCATTGTAGTGATATATTTCCTTAGGAAAGCTCAAAATTGCAAATAAAATCAAGTCAAAATGTCTCTTAAAGAGTTACTTCAATATGTTAAAGAGTTGAAAAGTTCTTCTCTATTATTGAATTGGGGTTACAACTCCTTGTTGTTGTTGAATTACTTAGCAAGGCTCAATTAGGCCCATAATCCTTCCTTCATTGTATTAATTCACCAAAAGGATTATCACAACTTACAAGTTATGGCCAAGGTTGGAAAGCCATGTTTTGGACTAATTTGACTAGGTGGGCCCCTCAAATCCTTTAGGCTCAAGGAACTATGTGAAACTGGGGAGGGTTGTTGTAGCATATGAAACATGACTTCATGGTATTTTAGCCCAAATCCATTCTAGGATTGACCTTATAAAACAATGATTAGGCCAAAAAAGTCCATAATTATTGACCCTATCATGTCAAAAATATGCTTTACATTTGCAAGAAAGAAAAACCTTACCCCTAAACAATATCGATACAAACCAAAAATATTATGAGTGTATGCCCACCTACTAAGAAATTGGATGTCTCAAAATACAAACTCATGAAAACCATATAAAACAAAAAAAAAAGGAATGAAAGAAACGGATTTACATCTAAATACTGATTTATGTAGTCTCTAAAACTCCCCCATAAAAAGGAATAATAAATAAATAAAGAATTCTCACATGTTGAAGGATCCTACAAGAAGAAAAAGAACTTCCTTGGAAACTTTGTTTGATTTTTCATTTAATTCCTTGCAAATGATTTTGAAGGATTTCCATTCAAAGCACCAAAAATATTCCTGAATAATCTGAAGGAGGTTTCCCAAGTGTAGGTTTTCGATCGATACATTCCTATTTTCGCATTCTATTACTAGTTGGGAGTCCCAAAAGACCTACAACTTCTTGATACCTTTGTCTTTTACCACTAATAGTAATGATGAAGGCTAAGAAATCTAACCTTTTTGTTTTTTCCCCTACCAAGAACATATTGGACATGGATGTAATATTTTGAGTAAGAAATAACACAAATCCAATATTGCACATGGGTGGTCACCTTGGCTTTCCCTATCAAATAAACCACATGGGATGTTATTTTCCAAAGTAATAATTACCAAAATCCTAATCTTTTTTTACCTTCGAATTCATTGCATCCTCTATAGCATTTCTCAAAATGGAAGCAATAATGACCAAATGTGGGATGTTAGTCTTCCTAAAAGGTTTTGTATTTCAATCCCACCAAATGAAAAAGACAAAAATACACATAACTCCATCAAATTGGGAAATAGACTTGTCTAAAAACTAGACCTACAAACATTCATGTAGAGCAGCCTTATCCCAGAGAGCATTATGTATAAATTCTTAATGAATCAAAGGTAACATCTATAGAGTGTAGGAACAAAGAGACATAAGGCTAACTCTTCTCCAAATTTTCACAAACAATGTCAGCTAGGGCCAATCCAACCCCACTTTTGAAAATTGTCCCAAGTCAATAACTTGTTATTTGTGGTTAACCAAAAACATATTTCACTTTTGAGGGGAAAATGTAACTTCCATAGCTAAATCTACCACCACTTTATGAACTCCAAGAATAGGTATTTGCAACAAATTTTATACCCCATTTTTGTTGTATGTTTTCCACTGCTTGGATTCTTTGAAGAGCATGAAAACTCCACATATTCATCCCTTAGTTTGATAAAATTGGAAACTAGTATACCAACATACTCTTTCAACTCCTCATCTAGTTTACCTATTAATCCCAACAACAAAGGGGATTTCCAAGTAGCTTTCCCTAATAGTTGTGGAGACTAAGCCTTTGCATCTTCTAAGATAAAAATGTCTACATTATTTCAATCTCTAAATAAATCCTATGAAATATTGAAAGGTTCTCAACACCCATCCATAAGTCCTCATCAATCTTGACACATGTGTCATTTCCTATTTTCCATACAAACAAATTTCCTATGAGTGGAAAGAATACTTCTGGTATTTTGCAAATGATTGATGCTTCTGAAGAGTTGCTAGGAGTTTTGATCCAACCATTAAAAGATATGTTTTTCAGATATCTGTACTTCATTACATGACCCCAAAGAGAATAATTTTGAGTAAGTTTCCAGAGACTCCTTGCAGCAAATGATTTTGAAAACATTAAGATTTTATTTAAACCCAAACCCCTCATAGAATTATGGTTTGCCACCTTGCTCCATTTTTCCAAAGGGATACTAGATTCTCTAGAGCCACCCTAAATAAAATGAAAACTTACCTTCTTAATCTTAGAAAGAATGGATTTAAGGACCACAACTATGGAAGTCCAGTAAATTGGAATACTTTCCAAAACTAATTTTAGCAATAAAAATCTACTTCCTCTAGATAAGAATCTATTTACCCATAAGGAAATTATTGATTCTTCCTTCATTAGAATCCATGTCTAGTCAAAAATCCTGTATCTATTGGATTTAGAAAAAAAAAAAGAACCTAAATATTTGAAACCAAGACCTTAAGATTTCCACGGAAAAAGGAAGAAGTATTTAAGACAAAAAAATACAGGGCTTGAGAAAGGTCAAGTCATGTTACAATTTGTAGCTTGAGAGGTACTCCAAACCGTAAGGCACAAGTTTGTGGAGGAATTGGCACCACAAAATTCCTTGTGGGCTAAAAACCCAAGCATGGGGTTTTGCACCCAAAGGAGTTGGGCCAAAACCAAGAACAGAATTGATGATATGACACTTTGAGATGGAAGAGCACCCTTATATGAACAAGGGGAACCTTCAAGCACCAATAAAGGACATGTAGAAGTTGATATAATAGTTTCTGAATGATTTTTATGGGCTTGTTGCACTAAAAGAAAGTTAGTATTGACTTAGTTCATGCCCTTAAGGCCTAGACATTGCCACAAGAGGTAAGGTATAAATAGGAGTGATGAGGAGCCTCATTCCTCAATCAGTAAAGGAACTTCTTCTCATGTGAATACTAAAATAGGAGGTCAAATATCCTTAAGGAGCCACAAACTTAGATGTTTGAATGACAGTGAGAATAGGATGAAGGTTTGAGGCTTGTTTTCATGACTCTTTGTGATGTGTTTTTGGCAGAGAAAGGAAACAAAGGAAGGAAGGTTTTGTAGGTGAACAGGACAAGTTTTTGAGGGTTATTATGGGGATAAAATAGTGATAAATTCTCTGTATCCGGCCATGGATTTCTATTGTAATTGCAAGTGGGAAGAAGTTCCGTTTTGGGAGTTCGAGTAGCCTACTACCCTCCCTAAACTAGGCCACATTAATATCTAGAAAGAGCACAAAAGAATGAGGTCCATGGAGGTGAGAAAAAAATGTTTTTTGTAGGTGAAGGATTTCATAGATAGGGCCAAGTTCCACTCAGAAGTATGACCCAAATCTAAAGTGTTTTGGAGGGTTAGAAGAGGGCGTCTTCAAGGAGGAAGGGTGCAGGATTGGTGTCTTAATTTAGGATAGTTTGTGAAGGTCATCTTGTGGTTGTTGGAGGGAAGAAAGTAGGTGATCTTGGGAGCCCTAAGTGCATATATTGAAGGACTATAGGTCTACTAGGAGTGGGGAATTGGATGTTCAAGGAACGATCTTTGAAGGACAAAAGAAGGAATTCAAGGGAGTTTTTTGACAAGCCCAAGTTCGTTGTTGGAGAAGGACTTTTGAAAGTGATAGGTGGCATCCCTTGATGACCTAATTTTTCCTCATTAGAGAATCATAGGAAGGAAATAGAGGGAAGAATTCCCTAAGAGCTAAGGAGCAGTAGTGGAAAGTCTTGAGTTTTTCACAAATGGAGTTGTGAACAACTCACTAGAAGTCCCTATGTGTTGATTCTTTGAAATACTAAAGATTTGTTAGAAAATTATATATTACAGAGAAATGGAACATGTTAGCACTTGAAATTTCACCTAGGCTGAGATAGACAAATCTCAAGTCTACATCAAACCATTTCACCTCGTAGCTAGCCCTACGGGGTATGAGAAGTCTCTCTCCGGTCAATCTCGTTAAATTTTCAATAGGATGAGTTGACCAATTAGAAACACTGATATTAGGCTAGTAAACTGATAAGGAGGGTTGATTTAAAGTTTTTGGGGTTTTTGGTGGCAATTGGAGGGAGTGCAATTCAGGGTGCGAGGATTGAGCTCAGTTTTTGCAGGTGGTTCTTTGGGGCAAGGTAGGAGTTTGTGCTGATGCCTTTAGCTGAGATGGATGATCAAGGAGGAAAGAAGAGAAGCTAAAGAGGGCAAACAATGAATTTGAATCCTCTCTAGACAGTGGAAAACATAAATATTAAACAAAATTGAAAGCTGAGCATGGCATGCATGAATTCAAACTTTATCACTTCTTTTGTTTAATTAGCAGCAATAGAATAAGAGATGGAACACATAAACACACTTACAATGACAAGTAGGAAACACACCATCAGCACAATAATCCACAAGAATCCACAATGATGTCTGCAAAACCCTGGCCTTCCTTTTCCTCAAATTGCAGAGATACAAGTAAAATATACAATAGAGCTTCTCCCTCAAGAGTCCAACCATGAAAATGAGTAAGAGAAGGCATAATATAGAAGATCTAACTCCTTTCCCCACCTCTAGGGGTCGAGCTCAGCTTCCTAGGAGCTGTTGCAACTAATTCTAAACTAATCACTAGATAATAGGCAGTCAAAACAACTTGCCTCTAAAACTTAGGAAACCTATCCATGCATTAAATATTTACCATTTACATCAAGGAAACTTCTAGAAGTGTTCAAGGAGAGTAAAAGTATCTAAGTGCCATGAAAATTACACAAAAATCCATCATTTACATGCCTCAAAAGTCAACCAAAGTAAAAACAGTGTTTTGCTGGCCGAACTGGTCAAAACAGTGAAATTTCCCTGAGTGGTTGCGCCCCTCACTTTGACTGGTCACGCGCATTGACATATCTGTTTGAGGGCCTTCCCGGTGTCCAAATCAGGTGCAAGATAGCTCATGGGAAGGTCTATGAGGCGAATTTCCAACCCCACTGGAATTTCTGAATTTGGAGTTGATTTGACCCCTCAAAAGTCATTTCTCCCAAGGCAGCTTTCTGCA
>APFE030072555.1:107158-177808 GCA_000404065.3 Pinus taeda
AGTGGAAGATCACATCGAGCATCAACAACAAGTTCTCCAACTCTTAAAGGATAACCTCACTTTGGCACAAAATAGAATGAAACAACAGGAATATCAACATCGCAGCGAAAGACGTTTTGATGTAGGTGATTGGGTATTCCTACGACTACAACCATATAAATAAATGTCCCTCAAGCAAGCTAAGAAGGATAATAAATTATCGCCAAAGTATTATGGTTCGTACAAGGTATTGCAAAAGATAGGTACTATGGCATACAAATTGGAGCTTCCTACAGCTTCCCGAGTGCACCTAGCTTTCCATGTTTCATGCTTAAAGAAGGTTATAGGTGACAAGCTCCTAGTTCAAACAATATTGCCAAAACTTGATGAGGAAGGAAAAATCATATTGGAACCTAAAGAAGTCACAAAAACAAGAACTCGACAGCTATGAAATTGATCAATTTTAGAGTATCTCATCAAGTGGAAGAACTTACCCATTGAAGATTCCACATGGGAGGATGAGAATTTTATATAGAAGCATCCAAAACTACTCACGCATTGAGGACAACACTTTTTTGAAGGAGAGGGGCATGTTAGGTCCCTATAATACTAGTGATTCCCCCATTACTATTTTCATTGTAGCCCTTATTGTTATTGTTGTGCCCCTATTGTCCCCATATTGTTATTATTGTGCCCCATAAAAGTCCACTATTGTTATTTTTGTGCCCTTATATTATTATTGTTATGTCAGATTTGATTATATTGTGACCTCTTAGATTCCTATATATAGAAAGGAGGTTTTATCATTTGTATCATCCAAGAATTGTTCATTTGTGTAATGTAAAGGAGGTTGCCCCCTCGAAGAGGTTGATTTCTAAGTCGTTGATCTATCTTTTCTATTTTTTGTGAGTCGGTTTCATAACAAATTGTCACAAAATAAGTTCTATAGCGCTAGAACTATTTAAGTAAATAAATATACAAAATGGAAACAACCATGCACTTTTGCTTCCTTTTTAGGAAGAATTGAAACTCTAGTAAAACGTTGTAAGGAACTGTCAGTACATAGAGCAAGAACGCCAAGAGAACCAATTGACCAGAAGGTTTTGAAAAGTCGTTGACTTGGAGAAAAGGACAACCTATCTTTTGGTATCAACGCTTAAGCGTTCAAACATTAGAAATACCATAAGGTAATAAGTTTCTCTGCAGAAATTTAAAGGTTGTTACCTGGTACAAGCATGGAATACAATGGTAATGATTAACAACTTGAAGGAAAACATAGATATAAAAAAGAAAGAGTGAAGTTATGAAATCAAATAAGAGGTTGTTGGAGAATCTAATTCCAACCACCTGTTAGGTGTCAAAACAGTCCCTCTAAGTGTCGTAGTTCAATTTCACTTAGTTCAGTTTAAGTCTAGTTTCACTCCAGTCATTTATTGCTAATGTTTCCAATGTAATCTTATTTAAGTGATTTGTAATACTCAGAAGAGCAAGTCCTCTGCTCCACACTTTGTTCTCTTCAATTTTTGTCATGGTATCAGAGCTTAGCCTGCGTGAGATTCCTTGAGTGCAACAAAAGAGAAGATTAGTTCAATTTGCATAAGACTCTGTGCTAGAGAAATAACTTAAGTGAAGTGAGAGGAGTAGAGAGAGAGCGTAAGACTCTTTGAGAGAGCAGCAGAAGTTTGAAGAAGCCTACGAAGAAGCAACAAGAGAAAGAAGAAGCCAGCTTTGGCTAAGCCACGGAAGTCGAAGGTGAAACTGATTGAAAAAAGCTCAATTCAAAGTCCTCTGCTGCACATTTTGTTCTTTTCAATTTGATTAAATTGTATTATAATCTTTTGTTGTAGCAGATTGATGATGAAAAGAGCATTACAGAATAGAATATGTGGCAACAACCCACATACAAGTCATTTTTTGAAGAAGTCTAGGATATGCTTAGACATTCTGGAAAAATGGAAGACCTGCACTAGCAAATGAAGAAACTGAAGTTTGAAGGATACAAGAAAGAGAAAAAGTTGAACAAATTTAGAGGCTACAGAATATGGAAGAAGAGAAGAAGAAAAATAATTTGTTTTTAAATTGTAAAACTAGCTGAGAGATAGACCAGCAGGTATCTTAATTGAATTTTTATGTGGTTGTAATTAAGGGGGAGTGTTGGAGAATCTAATTCCAACAACATGTTAGGTTTCAAAACAGTCCCTCCAAATCTCCTAGTTCAGTTTCACTTAGTCCAGTTTAATTCGAGTTTCACTCCAGTCATTTATTGCTAACGTTTCCAATGTAATCTTATTTAAGTCATTTGTAATACTAAGAAGACCAAGTCCTCTGCTCCACGTTTTGTTCTCTTCAATTTTTTTCAGAGGTAAAGATTAAGATAGTACTTTGATAGGGAAAACTCGAGTTAAGAAAAAGAAGAATTACATACATGAGGTATATAAATAATATAATAATAATGATGAGAAATAAAAAACTTACAAAAAGAGTTTTCTTTCTCATCTCTTTGAAATAGAGAAAATTTATAAAAACAACTCTTTCTTAAAACTAAATATTATAAGTTCAGAAAATAGAAAATTTCTAAAGTTAAAACTAGGCATAGTGTAAGTAAATTTCTAGACTACCGTTAAAACCTTATCATGACCCTGTAAAAGTAATGTGACAAAAGAAAAATGAGAGAACAATTTTACCCAACAACTATCCGTGTTAAAAATAATGTGACAAAAGAAAAATGAGAGAACAATTTTACCCAACAACTATCTGTACTAAAAATAATGTGATAGAGGAAAAATGAGAGAACAATTTTACCCAATAACTATCCGTACTAAGATAAGAATTGGGTTATCATAAATAACCACGAACCAGGAATAGAAGAATATAATACCCTAATGAGGTGACTAGAATTACAAATCTGAATTTGTCTCGATATTCTGAAGCAAAAGGAAATATTGTAGCTAACATCATTGAATCAACTCTTTTATATAGCAAAATCAAATATTTTACAAAAAGATCAAAGAGACAGAGAAGCACTCTTCAGAAACTTTTGGAAAGAATAATTTCGATAATCATAAATAAAAAATAAATTTTTAAATGGGTGGAGAATTTTTTTATAACCTTAAATGATTATTCAAAACAAATTAGAGACAATAACCAAGATACTACTAACAGAGGATTATCAAATCCTTTTTACCTGAATTAACTAGGCTTAAAGGAATTTTATAAAAATCAAAACCCTCAAGAAAAAACGTAAACTTGAAAATGGCATTATACAACCAGTGTTTGTTCAAATCTGAAGTTTATTGATAAAAAAGAGCACAAATTACCCAAGGTATTTTGGGGTTGGGTTGTATTGAAACTCCATTCCAAGTTAGAAGAAAACAAGTAATTTGAGAAAAGGGTTTTTGCTACATAACCTCACAAGAATCTTCAACACAAAGAGAACCTTTAGTAAACCTATAACCACTAGAGGTGCAAGGATTTAAACCTAGATATACAATAAGTTGTAAATACGACAAGAAAAAAAAAACAGTTGCAAAGGTTACAAGCAGACTTACCATGCCAAAATGGTTGACAAATTGGAAAGAAATACCACTCCGACTCCATAGACGAGTTCAATTAAACTGTGTGAAATCGCCAATAGGAGTTAAATAGAAAGCCCTAGCCGCATGTCAGAACGTTTGATAAGATGAAATGGACTTTCTTTCCAAAAGACATGAAGAGTATTGTATCTTTAAGTCTTTAGAAAATGCTCAGAAAATTGACAAATGATACTACCACAACTCTATAAATTTGCAGTCAGTTCGCTATGAGATTTGTGTGAGATACCAGTTTGTAAATCCTCTTATATTCTTTGCACACTCCCATTTCTTGTTATGTTCCTATTGTTACATACTATTGCCTGAGGCTTTGCTTATATCACTATCCTATCCTAAAAGGGATCAGCGTGCTTTTAAGGAAATCCTATAATGGTTGATCCTGGTTTCGTCCCTGGATTTATAGGTGTCAGCATCCAAATGGCAGTTGATCAAATTCTTCTCCACATCAACATTGCGGTTCGCTACAGGAAAGAGTTATTAGCTCTCCAAGATGTTGTAAGAAAGATCGAGCCTATCATCACCCACATCCACATCCAGCAATATCGCCTGCAAATAAACAAAAAGAGAGGTATTTCCACTTCTCATAGTCATAATAATGTTTCAGCTGTTAATGTAGGGCTAAAGAGACTGGATGCACTTCTCTTACAAGCATGTCAAATGGCGCAGTGGTGCACAATATCCAACTTTAACATTTTTTCTCGTTATCAAACGAGCATTGAGATCCCCAATCTGAAGTCAGATATTTGTAGTTATAAAATAGGTTACTGATCAAGAAAGGAGATTAAATTAACCAAGAAAGAGAATGCAACTGAACATAACCATACAAGTAAAAAACTCAGGATTTATGTGGTAAAACCCTGACAGGGTGTCAAGGAAACATCAACGGGGCAAGGGATTGGAATCTCTATTCAATCAAGAAATCATTCTCCTTACAATAGTTTGGGTATTCATCAGTTTTATATATGAGCCTCCTCAGTTGCATAACTACTGATTCGGTATGAAACTAACTTGTCAATAACTAATACAATTTACCCAAATTTACATTAATTAGTTGTCAATTACCAACAAACTCCACCTTGACAACAATTTGCCTAATCCCTTGCCCATGCCCATTCACCATCTCTTCTGCAAGACAAGAGAAGCTAAACACCATCGCAACTTCTCTATTGTAACTGGCTTTGTGAATATGTCGGCACAATGTATGGACCTTTTGAAGAGCTACTTTTCCACCATCGATCACATGTCTCAGAAAATGATACCTTACATCAATGTGCTTGGTTATGCTGTGATGAGCAGGATTTGTAGCCAAGTGAATAGCACTCTGACTGTCACAAAGTACATTCACTTTCTCCTGCATCCTTCCAATCTCATCAAGTAGACCCTTTAACCAGATTGCTTCTTTACTGGCATCTGAAGTAGCTATATATTCTGTGTCGGTAGTGGACAATGCAATTGTTTCTTGAAGCTTTGACATCCAACTAATTGCTCCACCTGCAAGAGTAAAGACATAACATGTAGTAGATCTTCTTTTGTCCAAATCACTTGCATAATCAGCATCTACATATCCGCAGACTGATCCTTCACTACCATTAAAGATGATGCAATGGTCACTTGTGCCTCTTAGATATTGAAGCACCCATTTCACTGCTCTCCAATGTTCTTCACCTGGATTTGCCATGAACCTGCTGACAACTCCAACTACATGTGAAATGTCAGGTCTTGTAGATACCATCGCATACATTAAGTTGCCTACAACATTTGCATATGGTACATGAGACATATACTTATTTTCTTCATTAGTTCTAGGACTCAAAACCGAAAAAAGCTTAAAATGGGAAGCTAATGGAACATTAACATGTTTCACATTGTTCATACAGAACTTTTCAAGTACTTTCTGCACATACTTCTGCTGTGATAACCAAAGCTTACCATTTTTCCTGTCTCTGTGTATCTCCATGCCCAAGATATGTTTTGTTGCTCCAATATCCTTCATATCAAACGTCCTAGAGAGTTAAGCCTTTAACTTGTTGATCTCTTCCATGCTTTTGCTTGCAATAAGCATATCGTCAACATATAAATCTAAGATAATGAATATGCCATTGAAACTTTTGAATTATACACAATTATCATACTCACTTCTAATAAAGTTATGGCTCACCATGAAGGAGTCAAACTTCTTGTACCATTGTCTGGGAGACTGCCTCAGACCATACAATGATTTCCTGAGCTTGCAAACTAATCTTTTGTTGTGACCTTGTACAAAACCTTTTGGTTATTCCATATATAACTATTCATTCAAATCACCATGTCGAAAAGTTGTTTTAACATCTAACTGTTCTAACTCAAGGTTAAGTAATGCAGTTAATGCCAACACAGTATGAATAGAAACAAGTTTTACAACTCGTGAAAAAATCTCATGAAAGTCGATACCTTCAACCTGAGAATACCCTTTTGCTACCAGTCTCACCTTATACCTTTCGATACTTCCATCAACTTTTCGTTTCAGTTTGAAGACCCATTTGCATCCAAAAACACTTCTCCCTTCAGGAAGTTCTATAAGATCCCAGGTATTGTTCTTGGCTAAGGAATCCATTTCTTCTTCCATAGTCGTTTTCCATTTTTCACTATACGTATCATCTACTGCTACCTGATAACAAGAAGGTTCCCCATCTTCAATAATCAAAGCAAAAGATGAAGCAGAATCTTCATACCTTTTAGGAGTTTTTCTTTCCCTTGTAGACCTTCTTAGAGTGACTAGTTGCTGAATTGGTTCAGAAATTTCAACAATTCCTTTGTATCTTCAACACCTTTTTCTCGAGAAGTCTCTTCTTCCTTTTGAATGTCACCAAAAGGTCTAGCCTCCAACTGAATTTGTTGATTTGGCGATACCTGTTGCTGTTTAATTATTTCAACATTTGATTTTAAAAAAGAAGATTCATCATATGTTACATCTCTACTAATGACTATCTTCCGCGATGTAGGATCCCACAACCTGTATCCTTAAACCGCATAGTCATACCCAACAAAGACATAACATTTCAATTTTGGATCTAATTTTGAACACTGTTTTTTAGGAATAAGAGCAAGAGCATCACAGCGAAATATCATTAAATGTGAATAATCACACGACTGACCTGACCAAACTTCTTCAGGAATTTTACAATTAATTGCTACACAAGGTAATCTGTTAACTAAATAACAAGCAATGGATACTGCTTCTGCCCACAACTCCTTTTGCAAGTTAGCATTGCTGATCATGCTTCTGGCTCTTTCCATAAGAGTCTGAGTCATACGTTCAACAACACCATTTTGCTGAGGAGTATAAACAACAGTTTTGTGTCTAACAATTCCTTCATCCTTACAATATTGTTCAAATTCTATTGAAGTGAATTCACCACCATTGTCAGTTCTTAAACATTTAATTGATTTGCCTATTCTTTTCTCTACCATTGCTTTAAATTGTTTAAAGATATTGAATATATTAGCTTTCTTTTTCACCATAAAGACCCAAACTTTACGGGAGAAATCATCAATATACGTTAAAAAATATAGAGCACCTCCATATGATACAACAAGAGATGGTCCCCACATATCAGAATGAATATAGTCTAAAATATATTTACTATTATGATTTCCAATTTTAAATCTCTGTTTACATTGTTTTCCATACACACAATGTTTATAGAAATCCAATTTCAAAGATTTCAGATCGGGAAGAGATTTACGTTTCATCAGTATCTGAAGACCTTTCTCGCTCATGTGACCCAATTGTTGATGCCATAGGCGAGTACCTTCTTCTTCTTTTTCTGACACAATCGCTGCTTCACTGACCTGAGTACTTCCTTTGAGTCTGTAAAGATTTCCAACCTATTCTGCTTTCATAACAACTAGGGCGCCTTTAGAGACTTTCAACACTCCATTCTGACCTGTAAACTTATAACCATCTGAATCCAACACTCCCAAAGAAATCAAAATTTTCTTCAATTCAAGTACATGTCTAACACTAGTTAATGTTCTAACTATGTTATCATACATTTTAATCCTGATATTTCCCATCCCAATACTCTGACATGATACATTATTACCCATAAACACAGAACTACCATTTACATCTTCATATGAAGTAAACCAATTCTGTGTGGACACATGTGATGAGAAGCACTAGAGTCTAACAACCAGCTTTCAAAACCCTAAGAGACATTACATACAGGTGAAGTTTCACCTATCATACATAATTCTTCAGCAGATAAAACTTCATTTATCATACCTGAATCAACCTGATTTTCTTCCTTCTTCGGGTTATCAGACTCTTTTCGTTTCCAATAGTCTTTCTTCAGGTGTATAATTTTATTGCAGTGCCAACATTTTGCCTTACACTTATTTCCCTTTGATTTAGATCTGGAAGACCCCATTGTTTTTTCTCCTCTTTCCTTTGATCTTCCTCTAGCTATCATGGCTTTTGATGTTGTTGTTTCAGTACTAGATTTCCTTCATACTTCTTCAGACAAGAGAGCTCCCACAACTGATTCAAATTTCAAAGAATCAGTGGTGCTCAAACTGATTGAAGTTACGAAGTGGTCCCATGACTCGGGTAGAGAACACAACAAGGTTATAGCTTTGTTTTCTTCCTGAATTTTAACTTCCATATCTGCTAATTGGCATATAAATGTATTAAAAACATTTAAATGCTCTGCAACTTTTGAACCCTCCTTCATTTGAAGATTGTACAATTGTCTTTTCAAATAAATTCTATTGGTTAACGACTTTGTCATATATAGTTTTGCCAGTTTTTCCCATAAGCCTGAAGCTGTACTCTCTTCAACAATGTTGAAGAGAACTTCATCTGCCAAACATAACCTGATGGTAATGAGATCTCTGGCATCCAAGTCCTCTCAGTCTGAATCTTTCATGCTAGCAAGTTTCTTATTTGCCCCGTCCAAAGCTTTGTGCAACCCTTGTTGCACCAGCAAACCCCTAACTTTCAGTTTCCAGAGAGCAAATTTGTTCTGGCCAGTGAATTTCTCCACCTCGAACTTTGCATTCGACATCTTGGCCATTTTCTTCCTACTACCCTTCTTCCTAGGGTTTCCTCCTAGGGTTTTTGTCTTTCACCTCCTATGCTTTCTGTTTCTTTTCTTACCTAGGGTTTAAACTAAACCGAAAAACCCAGAAAACCTACACTAGAATTCTTTTGGCCTTTTTTTTTCAAATTTAATGGAAAAAGCTTATACAGTTTCTAAAAAAAATATCCCTACTTTTCCGAACAAATATGAAAATATTTGTTTTGTTTTGTTTTGTTTTTTGTTTTTTGTTTTTTTTTTAAATATTTTTTTCACAAATACTTGGATTTTCTTGCGATTCCCTTGCTGCAATGTTGGAGTATCCACGTTATGCTCCCTGGTGGCGAGCAATTGGCAACCCTCTTCCTCAAAAAAGAATTAGGGCAGCTTCAAAATGTGACAATCTTTTCTTCCGGCAGCAGTTCTTTCTCCTTTGGTGGCAGGAGCTTCAGTTCTTTCACCACGCCTCGAAGGGCAGCATGCAGAGCAGCAGCTCTTTCTCTTTTGGTGGCAGGCAAGCCAGGCTCTAGACAAGCCAACAATGGCCCCTCCTCGATGGCTCTTCCTACTCTGGTTCACGCACACGCAGAGTTCTGGCCTTCTCGCTGTGGTTCTACTCGACGGCTCTAGGCCACGCCTCTAAACAAGCCAATGGTAATCCGCAGAGGGCAGAGAGCAACTTCCTTGACCAACACCACGGGTAGCTTCCTTGACTAGCACTGTAGGTACCACGCAACAATCCTTGACAGTTTGCAAGCCAGCATTAGCTCCACGGGCTCCACCACGCCTCTGGACAAGCCAGTGGTAATACGTAGAGGGCAGAGAGTAGCTTCCTTAACCAACACCGCAAGCAGCTTCCTTGACCAACACCGTAGGCAGCTTCCTTGACCAGCACTGCAGGCAGCACGCAGCACTTCTTTACAGTTTACAAGCCAACACCAGCTCCACGGGCTCCGGCTCCCTCGACCAGCACGGGTTTTACGCAATCTTTTTTTTCTTTCACAAGGATTCGCCTCCAAACTCAACTCAATCGCTATGATATCATTTGTCGTTATAAAATAGGTTATTGATCAAGAAGGAATTTTAAATTAACCAAGAAAGAGAATGCAACTGAACATAACCATACAAGTAAAAAAATCAGGATTTACGTGGTAAAACCCTGACAGGGTGTCAAGGAAACATCCATAGGGAAAGGGATTGGAATCTCTATTCAATCAATAAATGATTTTCCTTTCAATAGTTCGGGCATTCATCAGTTTTATATATGAGCCTCCTCAATTACATAACTACTGATTCGATATGAAGCTATCTTGTCAATAACTAATACAATTTACCCAAATTTACATTAATTAGTTGTCAATTACCAATAATATTGACAATCATCTCAAGTCAGTTTCCATGATTCAGTTGGGGCTTACTCACAAGGTTCTTCTTCGGCTGTCCACACTCAGGGAAAGTGTTCAAGCTTCAGCCAGTTCCTATGCATCTACCTCCATGCAAACCATTGCTCCAAGGGCAGAGGGTTTTTTCATCAAAGAGCCCCTCATAGTCGGACAAGAGGACACCTTTGCAGTATTAGAGAGATTTGTGGTGGAAGCAGAGGAAGAGGGTAGCTCTCTTTTTCACATTGGGGTGGTTGGCAAGGGTGGAGCAGGCAAAACCCTCCTCCTCAAACCAATCTTCAACAGTCCAAAGGTGAGAAATCTCTTCAGAGATGACTTATTGCTTTGGCTCACTGTTTCCAATAATCCATCTTTTACAAATCCTAGAAATGAACTTTGAATGCAAATAGCCACGCTTACAAAGATAGATTTAGATAGAAACTAGGGTGATGAGTATGCAAAGATGTGGTTGAGTCAGAGATTGCAGACTTAGAGGTTTGCTTTATTTCTGGATGACGTTTGGAGATATGGTTCCCAGTTGATGGAGGAATTGGGTTTGTTGCTACTCACCCACCACTCCAACTCCAGAGTTGTAGTAAGTTCAAGGGATCGCAGAGTCCTGTTAGAAATTGGAGTTGCAGAGACATCTGTAATAAGAATGGGGGATTTGGTAGAAGAGGACAACTGGCATCTATTTGCTATTCATGCTTTTCCATATAACAATGGAAAACCGCCAACAAATATAGATGAGAAAACGGCAAAGGTTGTGTGTGCCAACTGTGGAGGGCTTCTTCTCGCTTTTAAAGCTGTGGGGAGGGCAATGGCAGGAGTCACTCATCCACAAGAGTGGGAATTGGCTGCCCAGAGGTTGCCAATATCTGACAGCCACGAGTAGGCAGGCTCATCTCATCAATTGTATGATTGCCTATAGTTGAGTTACGATGCACTTGGCAATCACAACGTTAACTTGCAATTGTGCTTTCTCTATGTAGTTGCCGCCTTCCCAGAAGACCATATTATTCATGTGCAATATCATGTGATTCCGTTGTTAGGGGAAGCTCTTCTTGGAAGTAAGAAGAAGTAGGCGGAAGATGCAGTGTCTGACCCATTGGAAATGGGAAGGATTTATGTTGAACTCATCGCAGATCATTGTCTCATCGAACCCATGATGAGAGACATCGATGGCCGCGTGCTCTTCTTCAATATCCACGATGTGATTCGTGATTTGGGAATTCAAATTGCGGAGTGGGAAGAAGGTTTCTATTGCCGCGTAGGCACAAGTTTGACAGCATTGCTTAAGAACAAGTGGTTGGGGCGCACTCGGATTTTGTTGAACCGCAATGAAATGAGTTCGCTTCCAGAATCATTAAGAGGTCCAGCAATATGGTCATTGTTAATGAATGAGAACAAACATTTTAACAAAATTCCAAAATGGGTGATTGGGAGTATGATCTCTCTTAGGCTTCTGGATCTAAGTAGGATGTCCCTTTCCTCATTGCCTAACAACATGGGGTGTTTGAAACCGCTGGTATGTCTAAGTTTAGCAGCTGTGCCCATTAGAAGGTTGCCTCCATCTTTTGTAAATTTGGAAAATCTTGAAATCCTCTATCTTGATAGGTCAAGCATTATGGAATTACCGCATAGCCTACACAAGTTGAGATCTCTCAAGTATTTGTACCTTAGCGAGTGTACAAAGTTGCAATATTTACCTAGGAACATCTCAAGGCTCACATCTTTGCAGTGCTTGGACATGTACAAATGCAGCAAGTTGTGGACAAAAGTTGAGCCAAAGAAGAGAAGGAAAAAAGTGGCTTCCATTCACATTTTGGGCAGCTTAACACACCTCAAGAAGTTATTCTTAGAAAACAACAGAGAACAACTTCAAGAGGGAACATTGGGAAACATGGTTGAAATGGAAACACTTCTATTAAAACTAACAAATATGGCAAGCTTACCACAAGACATTTATAGCATAAAATGGAAGCATAATAACGATTCTATAATGCGGAATAAACATGTAAAAGAATCGAAAACTTGAATGCCCAAGAAATCATACCTCCAGCCATTGATGTTATTAACACTCCGATGTATTCCATACACAACTGCGTAGATATTTTACACCACCTCAACAACTGTTCTCACAATTTGGAAACCCCAACCTCCTCTAAATAGTCTAAATATTATTCAAAATATTTAATTCAAACTGAAACGCTCCAACGATGCTCTTATCAAAGAAAGTTATGATCATAGATTCCACAACACAAATGAAATCGACACAACCCAGAAAAGGTAGTAGGAGCCCTGCAATGCCAATAATGAAGCTAAACAAAATGTACCCACATGTTGCTCTGGCATGAAAAGCCCAGTGGGAATCCCAGACATGAAATAAAAATAGAATAAGCACAGTCGACAGACCCTACAAAGTCCAAATCTGGGTACGCATGTTGCAGAAAAGACGAACATCATTAGAGATCATGCCTAAGAAAAATACGCCAAGCAAGCTATAGAAGGAATCGAACAATGAGGAGAAGCAGTAGCAGTGTAGATAAAAATTCACCCAAAATCTCTCATCCATGTGGCACTTCCAAGATATGCTCACTTTAACTTGATGGTGTAAGACTGAAGGGGATTGAGTTAGCGAGCTTGGGGACCAAACATAAGTATTTATAGCCAAGATTCCATCAAGATTCTATTGGCTATGTGTCAAGTGTTCCACAGATCATGGTAGAGAACTACAGAGGGAGTAATGGACCACTCCAGGAGCTCCCAACAAGAAATTAATTTAACTGTAGTTGGTTTCCATAATTTAAGGAAATACTGCAGTTTGTTTCCATAATTTAAGGAAACGGTGGTAGACTGTTGCCCGTAATAAATCGGCGGTAGATGAATTCTCGGCGGTCGTTGGGAGTCGTAAAGGGAGCTTAACATTCTCCCACTTGGTCCATACTTCCAATCTTAATGTCTCATCTTAAAACCCATTGATAATCTGTATTAAGTAATAGATACATGAATCATGGTGATAACTCCTCTAATGACGAGTATTATCTTCCATGTATTACTATGTATTTATTTCTATTAAAATTTATGTGGCAACAATTTCTTAATGAATAAACCTTATGTTTATTCTTGGTCCTACATAGATGAACTCTCTCAAATCAAATTAAGGTGCACATAAATATGAGGAAAACATCACAACAATGAAGAATTTCATTAAAATAACATTGTCCATACAATGAGAAACTACATAATGGAACCAAGTCCCATATTCATTACATGATCCTTGAATTTAAACGATGGCGTGCCCTTATTCAAAGGATCAACAATCATCAACTCAGTGCTAACGTGCTCAATGACCACTTTCTTTTCTTTAACACGTTCCCTTATAGCTAAATACTTAATGTCGATGTGTTTATTTCGACTCCCACTTTTGTTGTTTTTATCCATAAAAACGGCAGCTGAATTGTCGCAATATATTCTCAATGGCTTAGAGATAGAATCTATCATTCTAAGCACAGAAATGAAACTCTTAAGCCATACACCATGTAAAGTAGCCTCAAAACAGGAGACGAACTCGGCTTCCATAGTGGAAGTGGCAATCAAGGTCTGCTTGGCACTCCTCCATGATATAGCTCCACCGGCCATCATAAAAATGTATCCTAATGTTGATTTGCGTGAATCAACACAACCAGCAGTCAGAATCTGAGTAGCCAATTACTTCCAAATTGTCTGTCCGTCTATACATAAGCATGTAGTTTTTGGTTCCTTGAAGGTACCTCATTACTTTCTTTGCAGCTCTCCAGTGGTCTAAACCTGGATCACTCTGATATCGTCCCAACATTCTCACAACAAATGCAATGTCAATTCTTGTGGAGACCTGAGCATACATTAGGCTTCCGACAGCAGAAGCATATGGAATGTTCTTCATTTGTTCTCTTTCAAAGTCGTTCTTTGGGCATTTGTTCAAATTGAACCTATCACCCTTCACAATGGAAGCTACACTTGGTGAACAATCCTTCATCCGAAATCTCTCTAAAATTTTGTTAATATAGGTTTCCTGATATAGACCCAACATGCCTCGAAATCTGTCTCTATGGATATTAATGCCAATGACATAAGATGCCTCACCCATATCCTTCATATCGAAATTTTTAGAGAGGAATTGTTTCACCTCATGCAACAAACCCTTATCATTGGTTGCTAGCAAAATGTCATCCACATATAAAACAAGAAAATAGATTTTACTCCCACTGACTTTCAGGTATATACATTGATCCATAATGTTTTCTACAAAATCGAAAGAAGAAATTACATTATGGAATTTCAAAAACCATTGGCGGGATGCTTGTTTTAAACCGTATAATGCTTTCTTGAGCTTGCAAACCAATTGCTCACCATCACTAGAGGAGAATCCTTCAGGTTGTTTCATGTAAACCTCCTCCTCTATATCTCCGTTGAGAAGAGCCGTTTTCACATCCATTTGTTGCAACTCCAAGTCAAAATGGGCTACTAATGCCATAATAATGCGCAAGGAATATTTCTTAGATACAAGAGAGAAAGTCTTCGTGTAGTCGATTCCTTCTTTCTGAGTGAATCCCTTAGCAACAAGTCTTGCCTTGTAGCTCTCAATGTTGCCCAATGAGTCCTTCTTTGTCTTAAAGACTCATTTACATCCAATGGCTTTTGCACCATTAGGCAACTCAACAAGATCCCAGACTTCGTTACTCTTTATAGAATTCATCTCTTCCTTCATGGCATCGTACCATAATTCTGATTCTTTGCAACTCATGGCTTGTGAAAAGGACTCGAGATCATTTTCGGCTCCAACGTTGTAGTCAGATTCTTGCAGATACACAACATAATCATCAGGAATTGCTGATCTCTTTTGTCTAGTAGATCTTCTTAATGTTGCACCATCATCTTCCTGAAAAGTATGTGGTTCAACTCGTTGTTCAAAAGTTCTTGGTAGCTCTTGAACTACCTGATCTACTGGATTGTCGTCAGCAGCTTGTGGAACTTCAACAATTGGTTGTTCAACACCAGTTTGTACTTGAGGGGTGCTGTGAACAATAACCAATCTATCACTTGAGGTGGAAGGTTGAGATTTTGAATGATCCTTCTCGAAAGCTATGTTCCTAGTTTGATCGCTCCCACTGATCAAGTCATTTTTAAGAAACTTTGCATTTCTTGATTCCACAATCCTAGTGCTATGAGATGGACAATAAAATATGTAACCTTTAAACCTTTCAGCATATCCAATGAAATACCCACTAATGGTCCTTAGGTCCAGCTTCTTCTCTTGTGGATTATATATTCTCACTTTAGATGGGCATCCCCAAATGCACATATGTCGCAAAATCAGTTTCCAACCTTTCCATAATTCAAATGGCATTTTAGGAATAGCCTTGGTTGGAACCCTGTTTAATATATACACTGACGTCTTAAGTGCTTCAGTCCACAAGGATTTAGGAAGATTGGAGCTGCTAAGCATACTCTGCACCATGTCCAATAATGTTCGGTTTCTTCTTTCTGCTACACCATTCTGGTTGGGTGAACTAGGCATGGTGTATTGGGTAACAATCCCATGCTCTTGAAGAAATTTTGCGAATGGCCCAGGTGCTTGTCCATCTTCTGTTTATCTACCATAATTTTCTCCACCTCTATCTGATCTCATGATCTTAATTTGCTTGCCGCATTGTTTCTCTACTTCAACCTTAAAGATCTTAAAGGCATCTACTGCTTCGTTCTTTTTATGAAGCATGTAGAGATACATATATCGTGAGTAATCATCTATAAAAGAGATGAAGTATCTCTAACCATGTGAGTCCATGTCTGGACTACATATATCAGTATGTATGATCTCTAATATGTTCGAACTCCTATTGGCAACTTTCTTTGATTTGTTGGTCTACTTTCCCTTTATGCAGTCCACACAAGTCTCAAAATCAGTAAAATCCAGAGTATTAAGTACCCCTTCATTTACCAATCTTTTAATTCTTTCTATGGAGATATGACCTAATCTCCGGTGCCATAATTTAGAGGAATCTTCATTAATAACACATCTTTTAGTGCCATTGTGAGCATGCATTGAATCATAAATGACATTTTTTTGTAAATTAATGAAGTAAAGACCATTAGACAAAATACCATTCCCAACACAATCAGATTTATAAAATAAACTGAAGGATGTTTCTGAAAAGTTAAAGGAATATCCAAAAGGTACAAGCCTTGAAACTGAAATCAAGTTTCTAGAAAAACTTGGAACATAAAAGGTCTTTTCTAATTCTAAAACAAAGCCACTACTTAAAGTTAAATAGCATGTTCCTATAGCTTCCACATGCAAGCCCATCTTGTTTCCTGATAAGATGCTTTTCTCACTTCCCACTAGCTTCCTTAGGTTTTACAAACCCTACAAGGAATTCGAAATGTGAATTGTTGATCCAGAATCAATCCACCAGGTGTTAATATTGACATTAACCATATTAGATTCATAACAAACAAACGAGATTGGATTACCTTTGTCTGCAAGCCATTTCTAAAATTTGGCGCATTCCTTCTTCATGTGTCCCTTATTTTTACAAAAGAAACACTTGGAATCCTTCTTGATATCGGCTTGGGGAGGTACTTTACCTTTCCCTTTTCGATTGGCTTGAGATTTGCCCTTTCCATGTGTTGCCAGCATTACACTTTCTCCTAGTTCCATCACCAGTCTCCCTTCCTCTTGAACACACATGATCATGAGTTCATTAATTGACCATTTATCCTTATGTGTGTTGTATGAGATTTTGAAGGGTCCGTATTGGTGCAGAAGGGTGTTCAAGATGTAGTGCACCAGGAAGGACTCCGATATTTCAACCTCGAGTTTCTTCAATTGAGCCACAGTGTCCCTCATTTGCATGATGTGCTCGCGTACACCTTTCACACTGGTGAGCCTTAGGGATGAGAAATTCATGATTAGGGTGCTTGCTAGTGCCTTGTCTGAAGTGACGAATTGATCATCAATGGCTTTCAGCAAGTCTCGGACCTTTTCATGTTGATCAATGGAACCACGAATACCAGCTGAAATTTTAGTCTTAATGAACATCATGCTTAGGCAATTAGATTGCTCCCATCGTTCATAAAGCGTGATGTTTGCTACAGTGCTGGTATTAGTGAGTGCTGGTGGGTCATCTTTCCTAATAGCATAGGCTATGTCCATCCACCCCAAATGAAGGAGAACTCTCTCCTTCCAGAATTTATAGTTATCTCCCTTAAGTTCAAGAATATCACAACGAATATCAGAGAAATTTGGAGGTTGTACAATTGCATAAAATTAAAGATCACATGCTTATGTTAAAAAAATTGAGGCCTAAAAATAAAATTTCATGTTTTACCAATGTAAACCATGCTTAAAAATTGAATCTAATGACATAAAAATTGTTTGTGGACTAAATTTTTAATTCAACCAGATTCAATTATTCTTTATGATAGAATTTATCAAATTATTCACTTAATTCATAATTCTAAAGGGTATATTATGATTATAATTTGATATAAATTCTATCTTAGATTTGAACTTTCTGATAAAACTATTAATTCATAATTTTTGTGGGTAAGTTATGAATATTTTATCCTAATTAATTACATAAATATAATAAAAAATATTGTGGGATAAAATTATTATATTTATTATAATTAATTACAATTAATGTCTAAGTATTCTTTATGTGATCCTAATTAATCATAATATATATAATTTTATTTAATTAGAGATGCTGTGGCTATTCTCTAATCAATTAAAAATTATTTGGATCACTCAAACATTATTTCTTTTATGCATAGAACTTAACTTGATATGTGAATAATTATAAATTGCATAAATAAAACTAAAATATTCATGCATAACATTCAATGATGGGTCTCATATACTCATCCAAAATAGCATGTATTAAATAGAGCTGAAATAATCAATTCATGCAAATTAAATATGAGCATAATTAATAAATTTGCACAACAATTATCCAAATTGCATATAATTAAACCAAATAAATATTATAAGCATAAAAATTGAGCAAAAATTAGACATATTTCCAAATAAATGCCTTAATTTAGAAAATCCTCTAAATATGGCATTGAGCCAAACAAAGTATGTCTATAAACATCAAGGCAGAGATAAAACACGCTCTGATACCAAATGATAGCATAAAATGGAAGCATAATAACGATTCTATAATGTGGAATAAACACGTAAAAGAATCGAAAACTTGAATGCCCAAGAAATCATACCTCCAGCCATTGATGCTATTAATACTCCGATGTATTTCGTACACAACTGCGTAGATCTTTTACACCACCTCAACAATTGCTTTCACAATTTGGAAACCCTGGCCTCCTCTATACAGTCTAAATATTATTCAAAATATTTAATTCAAACTGAAACGCTCCAACGATGCTCTTATCAAAGAAAGTTTTGATCATAGATTCCACAACATAAATGAAATCGACACAACCCAGAAAAGATAGTAGGAGCCCAGCAATGCCTATAATGAAACTAAACGAAATGTACCCACATGTTGCTCTGGCATGAAAAGCCCAGTGGGAATCCCAGACATGAAATAAAAATAGAATAACGACAGTCGACAGACCTTACAAAGTCCAAATCTGGGTATGCATGTTGCAGAAAAGACGAACAACATTAGAGATCATGCCTAAGAAAAATACGCCAAGCAGGCTGCAGCAGGAATCGAACAATGAGGAGCAGCAACAACAGTATAGATAAAAATTCACCCAAATTCTCTCATCTGTGTGGCACTTCCAAGCTCTTCTCACTCTAAATTGATGGTGTAAGACTGAAGGGGATTGAGTTAGTGAGCTTGGGGACCAAACATAAGTATTTATAGCCAAGCTTCCATCAAGCTTTTGTTGGATATGTGTCAAGTGTTCCACAGATCATGGTAGAGAACTACAGAGGGAGTAATGGACCACTCCAGGAGCTCCCAACAAGAAATTAATTTAATTGCAGTTGGTTTCCGTATTTTAAGGAAATAACTGCAGTTGGTTTCCATAATTTAAGGAAACGGTGGCAGACTGTTACCTGTAATAAATTAGCGGCAGATGAATTATCGGCGGCCATTGGGAGCCGTAAAGGGAGCTTAACAGACATGGCTAAAATGATAAAATTGAAAAATCTCTGGTTAGAGTCTTCTCTTCTCATTAAAATGGAGACATATTTTTTAGAATTTCAAAATTTGAGTTCTCTTACATTGTTTGGATGTTTAATGTTGGAATAGCTTCCACATCTGCACAAACTTGGAAGTTTAAGAGAATTACAAGTCAGGTGGTGTCCCAAGATAAAGAAGTTTCCTAAAGAATTTGGCAAGACTAGAGCATTTCTTTTGTTGGAAATATTTTCATTAGTTACTTTAGATGAATTAGAGGAACTCCTTCTAATACATGAGGGTGCAATGTCCTCATTAAAAATATTTACATGATGCAGTGTGAAGCTTTGAAGATGTTTCCAGAGAGTTATTTGACTATCAAACAACTCCAAAAAATAAGAGTATTTGGTTGTCCAATGGTATTGGAGAATTTAGAAAGAGTCAAAATAGAGAACAAAAAGGTAGAAGTGGTAACAATGTGTTCCTTAGATACTAGAGAATTTTTAAAAATATATTTGCAAGAATTTAGAAAGAGTTAAAATAGAGAACAAAAAGGTAGAAGTGGTAACAATGTCTTCCTTAGATACTAGAGAATTTTTAAAAATATATTTGCAAGTACAAGGCACCAGAAAGAGTTGGACTTATGGTGAATTTTGGTGTCATGAATTTTTCACTTTCTTAAACTATTGTAAAAGAACTTTATAAATAAAGTTGTATGAATTATGTTTCAATAAAATCTTATAAATAAAGCTTGATGATTTGTTTTCCCATATCAAAATATGTAATTTATATATTATGTTGCTTTTATTGTAATTCATTATGGTTTTCAACAATTTGATTATTTAATTGGTCATATTATTTTTGAAATTCATTTTAAGTTCTTTAATTTTTTGTATCATTCATCTTTTATTATTTTTTTGAGTCTCTCCAAACTTGAATGTATAGTAGCAATTTTTCTAGTAACCAATAGAGCATTTTTATGCTCAATGTAAATTTAGTTAAACTTAGATGTTTTTCCAAAAAACTTACTTAATTTTTTGTACAAATTAACAATTTCCTTGAATTTTTCATAATGTTTAGATGAGTAAGATGACTATGGTACATAATTATATAAACATGCATGGATTATAGAATTACATGAATTTAATTAATTAATTAATTAATTAATCATCTATACTATCAACCAAATACATGTTGCAATCAATTTATTATCATAACTCATGGATTTAATTTTACAATTGTTAATTAATTGTACAACTACTATTAATTAATTAATCAATCAATCATATATGCTATTAACCAAATGCATATATACTATTAACCAAGTGCATGATGCATTCAATTTATTATAATAACTCTCAATTGGTAGTAAGTATAGTAGTGGTACAATGGTTGTAGTTGTATGGTGCAGTGGTGGTTGATCATAAAAGCTCTCATATGAATAGAGCAATTAAATGTTCATTTAATTTGCTTGAATTATCTAGAAAGTAATAAATTTTTGAAGTAAAAAAAATGAAATGAATATATAATGATTTTATAACGATAGATTCTATATAGATATTTTACATATTTTTCATTTAAAGTAATTTCTCTTAATAAACTTATGATTTTTATAATATTTTGTTATTTATTTTAAATTTATATATCTATTATTTATTATTAGTTAATTGAAAATTTTATATAATAAAAGAAATATAAAATAAATATGCATATCACTATAATTTATATAAATTCACAAAATAAAAATAATGTCTACCTGAAAAATCATCATGATAATAGATTAATATTTTTTTTGATTAACTATGAATAATATTTATCCCATGTTTAACATTTTCACTCAATGAAAATAAAATAAAATTAAAAATAAAATGAAATATATATTTGCTTTTTTAGTGTTAAACATTACATCATATATACAAACAAACTCTATCATGAATTAACAATTTTAAAAATATTATAGACTTAATTATCATAATAAAGTCACTGAATTATTCATTCATAGACATTGTATTTACAAAAGAAAATGAAATTTAAATTTAAATTTCAAAATAACATGTTAACTAATTTAAGAATACAATTTTTTTTTTTTTTGGAATAGCAAACATAGTTATGAAAGCTATAATAATTGCAACAACTTTACATATAAGGAACCATATAACTCAAACCAAAATATTTCTAGGTTTCAAAAGTATTTTGACATTTCTAAGGGTATATCGGATAACCCAACCCAAAATATAAAGGTTCAAAAAGTATTTTGACATTTTTAATGATATATTTTAATTGATTTAAAGAAATTAAGTGTTTTATACAATTCAGTATGAGAAATGTTTAATGTCTAGGTTTAAAAGTTAATGGCATATGAAATAAGTTATACAAATTAATATTAAAAAAAAAATTAGTATAAATCTACAATATATAGATTTAAATAGTCAAATAATTATATAGATGATTGTTCCACAAACAAAGATCTCATACATCAATTTCGTATCTTGTTGAGACATTATATATATATATATAAAAAAGAAATTTTAATAACAATATTTTATGTACTGAGAGATTTATATTTCAATTTTTTTTATCCATCATAGTGTTGTTAGACATAATGATCCTAATAATGAAACATTTTTTTATCTTGAAAACATTATGAATTGATTAATTAATAATGAAACCTTTTCTTATGTTGAAAACGTAGAGATGAGCTGAGTTGCAAGCTTGAATATTTAAATTCTGAAGAACCCTTGTTTGAAAACAGAAGTACAAACTTGGGTTAGTGCCTCGTTACAGCTGGAAAGCAGAGATGAGACGTACAGTCCGGTATCTTGGACAACTTATTATAGTAAAGACCCAACTTAGACCAATAGCTAGTGTAATGCAAACAACCAAATTACCGTAATGATACCAAATTAAAAATTGGCAATCATACTATTCCCTGATAACATTTGAATAATCACTAGCAAATGTGAAAACCGATACAATTTATTTGACAATAGCTCTTTTTTTTCCACTGAAAAAGTATAATTTTATTAATATAGAAAAAATAAAATTACATGCTGTAAATTCCAGATAACCAAGCATCTCCCAGCCAAAGGCGGTTAGTAAACAGAACATTCAAAAAAGTGAAACTAATATAGAATGGGCGGAAAATTAAGTTTTCCTCTCTTTCTAATTCTCAACCTTGCTGCTGAGTGGTAACAAGAGCGACATGGGACTCATCAGGATGAAAAAAATGTCTTTATCTAAATCTGAATGGTCTCATGAGTGTGTTCTCTTGTACCCGCTTGGTTCCATTGATTCTGATGCTTTCTCCCCTAGATGCCTGGCTGTCCTAAATTCCCCTGTGAACTTGTGATATAACTAAATATAATCCTTATTTCAGAGTTAATAACCAGTGAAATCTGAAACCAATAGTAAATGTATGCAATTACACTGCTTAAGAGGTAACCGAGAACACTAATGAATTTAAAAACACTTCATGTGACATTAAGACATTCCTGTAAAGAAAATGTATTAGAAGCTTTTTTTTAAGATTCACTCAGAAATCAAGAAAAGGGCACACACTAGAAATAGGAAAAGAAATAAAGTTCACAGTATGTTGTGGCAACTATTCTTTCCCATGAAATCTTAGGATCTACAGAAAATTACCCAGAAAACATTCGTACAAGAAACACATGACACTACAGTGATTCTTTTTACAAGAGATTCAATTTTCTTTGAGAAAGACACATCATGGCTCCGAATTAGGCACAGTCACAGGAAAGCAAGAAGAGTGATAGTTGAATTAAAAGCTGAAGTTCATATTTTATTATCAATTACAATAAGAGCAGTCAACCCTCCAGAGGGGTAAAATAAAGTAAAAGACAAAATTTGTCATCAAACATATTTTATTTACAAATATCAAATAACGGGGAGAACGTGGTGACTGAGTGAGGTGAACAGCGGCTCGCTGAAAGTTTGTGTAGTCATAAATGGAGAGCATCTTATTCTTAGTGAGGTGGACAGCCACTTGCTGAAAGTCATAGTCTTTGCCGACTGTCATTTCCTGGGTTTCTGCTTTTAGTAAATGGCAGAGCATCTTGTTTTTGGCCTCTCTATTTTCCCGCAACGTTGATTTTGATGGCTCTCCTATTTTGCACATGCTACAGCTGTGCACGGCGCTCCTATTTTGCGTCCTAATTATCCAATTGGACAAAAAGACCTCCGAATAAAACTCACTGCCATGATCACTTAGGTTAAAAGTTTTATTTTTAATTAAATAAATTTAACTATAAAATAAAGGTTAATTATTATAAGAAGAGTTTCGGCCTAAATCATAGAAAACCTTTGTCTACGCGTTTCGAATCAATTTAGTGTGTTTCGTCGTCAACCCAGTTGAGGAGTCAAGCATGGCTGCATATTAAATAGAGAGAATAAAAAACTTCCAACGGCTAGGTTGACCAAGTTGACCATCAACACAACACCGCTAAATAATATACAACGTTAAAAAATCAAAAAAGTAATAAAAATAATATTATAATTATAATAACTAAATTTTCTTCCTTAATAAATAATTTTATATATTATATATATATAAATTATTAATATTATAATATATTATATATTAGAATGTAATTCCATTTTATTTTATTTATATATTATTCTTTGGTTATTAATATATTTAATTCCTTATTAATTTATTTATTTAAATCACTAGGGATAAGTAAAGGGGGGTTTAGAAAATTTTTCTTTGCTTATTAATTTATTTAATTCCCTCTTTTTTTTTAATCATTTAAATTACTAGGGACAAGAATGTTATTCTATTTTATTTTATTATACATTATTTTTTGGTTATTAAATTAACTTATTTAATTAATTATTTAAATCACTAGGGATAAGTAAAGGGTATTTTTTTAATAATATTGATTTAATGGGATTAATAAATTATTATTGAAATTTGGTTTAAATTTTCTTTATATATATATATATATATATATAGAGTAGAGAGAGATATTGTGGTAAAGGTAAAAGCTTAATAATAAATATACAAAAAAGCCATCTAATAGTACAAGCCAGGAAAAAATAAATAGAATGAGCGACAAATCTTGAAAAACAGGACCATTAGTAAAACACTAAACCAAAGGAGAAACCCAAGGAGGAAGGAAAAGACATGGCTCAAACAAGAAGGATTCAGGAAATTATGGGGAAACCTCGAAAGCTAGAAAATGTTAAAAAGGAGGGAGGGGGGAAGGAAGGCAAGACTAAGAAGAAAGGGCAGGGATCTAGCAGTTACTGATCTTCCAGCTGTCATCTCTATTGAGATTGTTAGGCCTTCTTTCAATTTCAAAAGCTTCCCTGAATTTACGGTGATGGAACCGTGCAACCTTGGCAATAACCTTGGCCTCCTCTATACAAACATGATGCTTGGTCTTTTTCGCATGCTCTGCTAATGTTGAAGACTTGGTTCTCCCATGTCTTAGGTCAGCTGTATGTTCATTGATCCTTTGATGGATGGAGCGCCCTGTTTCCTCGATATAGGGGGGTCCCACAAGAATAAGGGATCAAGTAGACACCCTTCATGTCTTTAGGGTCAATGGGATCTTTCACTGATCGGAGGGATTTACGAATGGTGTTAAGGGGCCTAAAGGTTGAGGGAATATTATACTTCTTAAGGATCCGAGCAATCTTGTCTGTGGTTCCCTGGACATAGGGAAGATGGACACCTAGCAAACATTCTTTAGGTTCTTTTTAAATTAACGAATTTTTAGAGGCTTTAAGGAAAGCCTTCTGACCCAGGCACCTACTATAGCCATTCTCCATAAAGACATTAAGGAGATGGGATTTCTCCTTATCAAAGCTCTCATTACCATAAATCCTAAGGGCACGAGTAGCAAGGGTGTTAAGAGCACCCAACTTTTGAGTGAGGAAATGATGGGAATCGGCATGAAGATACTGCTCAGTATGCGTTTTCTTCTGGAACACTAAGTGGGAGAGTGAACCGTTCTTATTCTTAGATATAAGAATATCCAAGAAAGGGAGGCAACCATTGACTTCTTTTTCCATGGTGAATTTAATCACAGAGGACTGACAATTGAGGTGATTGAAGAAGAGATCCAACTCCTCTTGGCCATGGAACCAGATGACATTAGTGTCATCTACATACCTTTTCCATAGCTTGGGTGGGAGACGGACCGAGGCTAAAGCTTTGGCTTCGAAATCTTCCATAAAAAGATTCACAACACTAGTTGGTTCAAAACGCGTCGACAAAGGTTTTCTACATGTGATTTACGCCGAAACTCTTCTTATAATTGTTATGGATCACAGAAGCCTCAATTCAACAAAAGGTTAATTAGTTTAATTTTACAACTAATTTTAAAAATAAATTATAAACCATAATTAAATTATGTCTATAGATTATATTTTAAAAAGTTTATAAACTTTTCTTAAGCGTTGGAGATCTTAACTCTTACTTCTGCTTATTGAGTGATATCCATCATCATATGATAATTATTATTTAGTTAGATTTAGTTTTCGAGATCTTAACTCCTACTTATCTTGTTCTTATTGCGTGATATCCATCATCATACAATGATTATTACTTAATTGGATTTAGTTTCATCATCATATAATGATTGTTAGTTAGTTGGATTTAGTTCCTAGCTTTAGTTTGTAGTTGAGTTATTCACTCAACCACTTAAATTGTCTCACTGAGATAGTAAATATATTTCAATCACTAATTTATTGTATAAATATGTGATATGTGATTATAATGAAAAATGTAGAATAAATTGAATGCATAACAATTATAATTTGGTATCATAGCTAGTTTAGGTATATGACAAAAATGTTTGATTGATTTAATGTATGACTAGATTAACATAAGTGTGTGAGAGTAGATTATTTTGTGAGAGATTTCTAGTGTGAGTGTTTTTCTGTATGAATAACTAAAATAACACTGTGTTGAGTTGCACAAACTTTTGTGGAGATTCACATCAATGTGGAATTTGCATGGAGTTGTGTGTAGACCTACTTCTGGAAGGACATATCTGTGTAGAATCTCCACCCAAGCATGGAGAGTGTAGAGTTGAGATCAATTTTAAAATATTAGTAAACTATATTGCATGTTGGCATATATATCAACATGAAGTGTCACAGGGAAAAAATATTTATTAAGCAACAACCAGCACGACATTCTCAACACCTTTATGTTCAATCTCGCTGAGATTATGAGCCCATCATCGAGTCATTCAAGGCACTTTCTAGAGAACTTCCTTTTAGCATTGTGGCTAATATTTATAAAGTGCTAAAAAATCTTACAACGACATAGGAGTTAATTAAGGGCACAAATACTTGGTTTATGTAGAGATCACCCTTTTCGCTGGCTCTAGCAGAGGATCAGAAGAATAGGGTTATTGCACTAGATAATGCTCAAAATTAGTTGCTTATCATCTATTTGGAAAACAACATCCATTTTGACAATTTGTAATGGCATATCAATTTAGAGGAGCTAGGCAATGAGGTTCTTTATTTTCAACATGTATTAAGATACATGCTTGCGAATTTATCACAATCGTCAAAACAAAGATGTGAATTCTCCACTACAAGCCCTCAACCATGCCTAGAACAATTCACTATTGGGTGCAACACTGCCTCTTCATCATTTTGGGCCTTTTCCTGCATAAGTTTGATAAGATAAAAAGCTTGAAGGAAAGGGATCATAAGGCATTGGAAGATTTCAAATTTCTTATATATTATTCGATATGTTCAAAAGATAATTTAGGAGCTCTCAAAGATGGTGTGAATATATTAGTTCTAGTAGAAAGTTAATTTTTTGAATTACTGTCAATATGTATTACCATTATCTTTGTTTGTAGAATAAATGATGACGAATCTCCAAAATAAAATATAAAAGAGGTCATGTTGTAATACTGACATCAAATACATTCAGTATCTTGGACACTTTAGTACATAACTAGCAAGTACATCAGATGGCATCCATGTATCTCAATACATGGAAGTATGTCAATAGAATGGCTAGTAGTTCAATCATTACAAGTAAAAAATTGATTTAATGGTCTAAAGAAACTATATCTTCAAGGGATCAAGTGGAAGTGTAACTCAGTATGGATGGTTGTCCAATTAATTCAAAAGTTGTTGATATAAGGAAGGATTATACATTAATTGTAGAGAATTGCATGTGCATTGTAGTCGACTAATGAAATTATGAGCTAATTGGTAGAATTATGTTCAATAATCGAATTTGAGAGACATGTAATTTAGGGGTCTGGGGAGGTGAAAATCTGGGACATAGAAATTCAACTTTAGAAGTACACCTTTATGAGGGTTACAAGATAACATGATGGAGTTTAGTCTACAAGATTTCAAAAAGGTTAGATATGTTGATGAAGACTTTATCATATAGAGATCAAGACAAGTATTCATTAAGGGAAGGTGATGGAGATATTAATTCATACTTCTTGTATTTATTGTGTGATATTCATTATTGTATAAACCTTGTTTGTAAGTTGGATTTAACTCCTAGTTTAGTGTGTAGTTAACATATCAACCATTCACTCAACTAATTAGATTGTCTGGCTAAGATAGTCAAACTCTCTTAATACCTAATTTATTGTATAAATATGTAATAATTTGATTATAATGAAATATGTAGAATAGATTGAATGTACAACAATTCTAGTTATAACAACCGTGAAATCGAAAATTTATTTGTAAAAGGATATATAGTTGCATGTCAAGTGCCTGGGAAAAAATCATGTCCTCTTAAACTCTCGAAACAATGGGATGAGTTTGTTTCTCACTTGTGTAGATGAGCTAACCTTTATCAAGGAAAAGAAACTTATCCACCAATTACAATCACCTTTGAGAAGATCAAAGAGTGGATGCGATAAAGTATTTTTATTATTTACTCATTAATAAAATCCATTTATATTGATAGGCTAACCTTTGTCGACGAAAAGAAAGTTGTCCACTAATTGCAATCAACTTTGAGAAGCTTGAATAATGGATGACATATTTGTATAGTGTAGTATTTTTTATTATTGATTCATTAAATTATAAATTTGGTTTGGAAAGTATTATTGTGTTTTTTTTGTACTCATCTATTTCTTTGAATTGGTATTATTTTTATATTCATGTTTTTCTTTACATTATAATAAAAAATTGTGGAAGCATAAAAACTTACCGAAGTGAATCAACAAAATAAGAGGGTCAATAAAGACTCTTTGTAAGAAAGAATATTAAAATTTTATTTTTGTCAAAACAATGGATACGTTACATTTCTTAATAAAGATATTCAACCAACCCCTAAAACAATGTATATATTATAAAAATAAATATTATTTGCTTATGAAGTAAAAAAGATTGAAACCATTATTCTAGCAAATAACAAAAGAAGGAAAAATATTATATGTGTCTTGTTGCATCACTTGCAAGTTGTGATTTTAACAAATTATCCTTGTAAAATATCAAATTTTCCAAAACATAAAAACAAAAAAAATGGTATTGGATTGGTCTGAGGATGAGGTGAAAATGACATGTACATAGAAGGCATCTCTATTACAATGATAATTTAAGCTAGGATTTTCTAAGGGACAATGATATAAGCATGGAATCCCATATTTTTCATTTCCAAACATGAAATAAAAATGTAGGAAGTTCCTAGTCACAAAGGTTTAAGATGTGCTTACCTAAATCTATAATATGTGTTCCAAATATCACCCTTAGGTGCACCACAATAGTCACAACAATGGTCTATTATGTCTCTAGGAACATAATAAATGCCATAGAGATAAAGTGAAGGGTGGAATGAATTCTCAACAATTTATGATCTAAAGAGTTGTGAGTTGAAAGAGATAGATAACTCAATATTAAGACTAGAAACTCCCAGAAGGGAAATCCAAAATCCAAGGCTAGAAGCACCCTTAAGAAGATGTGGACTTGTGGGAGAAAATTACCAACATGACCATAAACCAAAATCAAAATGATATAGGGAGATTGTACCTCATTCCCCTAAAACTGTAACATTTTAATCTTTAGATATTGCATTATTGCCACAAAATTCCCAATTAAACTTCTGCCAAAATTATGCACGAGAGAGTATGAGTAAATCTCACATGAGGGATAGGATGTGAGGATACCAACCCATTCACATTAAGAGCCCCAAGAATCAAGAAAGATGGGATAAGGGTGGGGAAAAGGGGCTGGTGAGTAATCATTTTAAGAGGGCAATGTTGAATACTAGAAGTATGCCAAGATGACTTCTAAACGATTTGGGCATGGAATGATGTTTGAGTTCGCCCTTTTCCATCTATTAAACAATCCTTTAAATAATGAAACATCCACATTTTCCATCAAATATGAAATTGTATCAATGTCAAATCCTTTGACTTAATGTTTTTGTAAGTAAATGTGTATAAGTTTATTTTTTATTAAGTGAGTTAAACTGAAAGACAATGAAAAGCATTAATTATCAACAAATTTAATGCTGATAATAACTTACTGTAAAGTGGTGATTAAGATATTTTTAATTTTTGAATCGAGAAAAATTTGGAAATAAATTGTTGAGTAAAAATCGTCGAAAAAGAAAAATGTTGTAAATTAATTATGGAAGAATTATTGTCCACCAATAAGTCCTAGGAAACTAAACTATATGATTAGATTTAATTGAGGAATTATGATATTGATCAATTAATTGTTTCCCAAAAGACAAGAGTTGTCCTCAATAGTGGGAAACATGAGCTCATTAATGAGCAAATAACTACCTACCACTTGTTGGTGAGGTGGAGACAATCATTAACAACCAAAAGAGTTGTAGATGGGATACTATCTTTTATTATCTTTCTCTAGCTTTTGTCTCATTTTGAGAAGAGGAGAGAATGAAGAGAAGAAAGCATAAGGAAACGTTTATAGATGTGGTTTCTCAGGAGGGGACTCTAGATGGATGTTGTGGCAAGGTTGGGAGGAGCCAAGTACTTAACTTTTAGTTTCTAGATAAATTATTTTCAATTTGGTATACTAACCTTGAGTTTTGTTGTTAAAATTTTAAAGGTTGTCAACATTTTGTTGTCAATATGGTTAGAAAAGGTATCAAATACAAAAAAATATTTTGTATCCTAATAAATAAATGTCAAATATAGTTAAATTTGAGAAATGGCTAGACAAAAGAATTAGAATCAACAAGATTGATAGAATGATGTTAGTATATGCAAATTATTGAAGATGTTATTGTAGCTATTAAAGAATGAAAGAAAAGAACACAATCAAATATATTTTATTTCCTTTCCATAAGCATGGAATTTGTTTTTCTCCGGTTTTTAGAACATATATTACTATAAACTGAAAAAAGAAAATATTATGTTTAAAAAAAATATGAATGTAACCGTAAGAAAACTATATATGTGATTAAGTGTAAGGTGGTATGTACCATAGCTATAAAAATGATAACTAATTTATATACTACCATATAATACCATATAATAAGATAATAAAAAGACAGAAATTAAGACTATTTGTATAACTAAAACCATACCATTCTATTGTATGAAAAACAGACAGATTAATATGTAAAAAAAAAACTAAAATAAACAACCATGCAAAATAAACTAGCTTTGAGAGATTACCAAGAATAACGTTATTCACTTTCTATCATAAAAAAAAATAGCTTTAAGAGATTACCAAGAATAATGTTATTCACTTTCTATTATAAAAAACAAAAATGTTCACGTCCATAGAGCTATATATAAATATATAGTAAAACCTTTCTTAGACATACTCCATTATTCAATATTAACAATTTCATATTAATGGGGAATAGAATTGAGTATAAATGGTGGAAACCATTAATGTCTGGGGAATACACAAATACCTTTGCATATTAGCCTAAGTATAAATTATGGAAAATAACACTGTTTGACTCAAACAGTTACAAAATAAGTTATATAGTGTTAGATTTATTTAAATAAACATATATACTTGCTTCCTTTTTAGGCAGAATTGAAACTCTAATAAAATGTTGTAAGGGACTGTTTGTACACGGTGCAAGAACGCCGAGAAAACCGAGTGACCAGAAGGTTTTGAAAAGTCACCGACCTGGAGAAAAGGACAACCTATTTTTTTTGGTATCAACGCTTAAGTGTTCCAAAATTAGAAATCCCAGAAGGTAATAAGTTTCTCTGTCGAAACTTGAAGATTGTTACCTGGTACAAACATGGAATATAATGGTACTAATTAACATATTGAAGGAAAACATAGATGTCAAAAAGAAAGAGTGAAGTTATGAAATCAAATAAGAGGTAAAGATTAAGATAGTAACCTTGATATATATATATAAAATACAGAAAGAGTTTTATTTTCTCGTCTCGATGAAATATAGTAAAATGATAAATATTATAAGTTCAGAAAATAGAATTGTTGGAGTTAAAGCCAGACATGGTGTAAGTAAATTTCTCAACTATAGTTAAAACCTACCTTATCATGACCGTGTAAAATAGTGTGACAAAAGAAAAATGAGAGAACAATTGTACCCAACAACTATCAGTACCAATAAGAAATGGGTACCGTAAATAACCACGAACAAGGAATAGAATAGTATAAAACCCTAATGAGGTGACTATAATTATAAATCTGAGTTTGTTCCGATATTTTGAAGCAAAAGGAAATATTGCAGCTAACATCATTGAATCAACTTTTTTATATAGCAAAATCAAATATTTTACAAAAGACCAAACAGGTCGAGAAGCACTCCTAAGAAACCTTTGGGAAAAATAATTTTTACAATCTTAAATAAAAAAACCCTTAAACTGATGGAGAATTTCCTTATAATCCTAAATGATTATTCAAAACAAATTAGAGACAATAACCAAGATACTACTAATAGAGGATTATCAAATCCTTTTTACCTGAATTAATTAGGTTTAAAGGAATTCGATCAAAATCAAAACCCTCAAGAAAAAGGGTAAACTTGACAATGACATTTATATTTAGTATGTATTTGAATATGAAGTTTACTGATAAAACAAAGGAGCACAAATTACCCAAGGTATTTTGTGGTTGTGCTGTACAGAAATTCCATTCCAAGTTAGAATAAAATAAGTAATTTCAGAAGAGGGTTTTTGTTACATAACCTCAGAAGAATTTTCAACGCAAAGAGAACCTTTCACAAACCTTTTTTTTTCAGTAAGAAAAAAATTTGTGTTTTTATATATCAAGTAAAAACAGTATATATAACAAATATTGTATAATATCAATACTGTCATAGTTCATTCCTTGTAATGTCATAGAAAAAGTCCAATATTTTCAGCTATACTTATGATAAAGCTAAATTATGTGCCTGTGTACCCAGAGGTAGATAAAACAGAAAATATTGTACCAAATATGATTCATTTTGTTCAAAACTTAATATCCTCCATATATCTACTTGTAATGTATGCTATGTACAAAAACAAAATAACTTTCACAAAGTCACCATCTAGGTGTATCAAAAATCAAAATATTTGCAGTTAAGACCCCATTGAAGTGTTGTTGTTATCTTAGAAGTGGAAGTATCCCCACTTCTATTTTGTTGTCTCCCATCTTTATTTCAATATGCATCCCGACCAGAGCATCCTGTAGCCCCATCTTGGACATGTGGTCTGCATTTTGATTATATTCCTGTCCAATAAGTTGCATCGTTGAGTCTCTGAAAGAGGCCCAAAGATTCTCAATTTGTTTGAGCCATCCATGTAGCATTAGTTGATATATTTTTTTGCTTCCTAGTACATGTTCAATGATGGTCCGAGAGTCTCCAAAAATGTGGATGGTGGGAATGTTCGAAAGGATGTAAACCAAAGCAGACACCATAGGTCCATTGCTTCAGCTTTCATATTAGTGCCCCTTGCCAGCGCCCAAATGGACTCAGAATTCTTGTTCCTTTGTTATTATGACCCAAAAACCACACCCACAAATGCCCCTTTGTGTCGCATCATAAAAAAAACTAGTTGGATACTCAATCCCAGGGCCAGTCCTCCTATTAATAGTCTTCTTAGGGCCGTTGTCATGTACATTTACAAAAGAATACCATCTAATGATACGATCCATCACTTGCATATCATTTTCCTTATAGTCCTCAAATATAATTCTATTGCGCCTACACCATATCTCCCACAATAAGACAAGCGGAATCATCCGCCATGCGGATTTTTGTTTGCTCCACCAATTCAAGCAATAATTGATGTTATTATATTGGTTGTATGGAAAACCAATATAACCAACAATATAACTCTAGATCTATACAATTATAGGGCACTTTAAGAAAAGATGTACATTATCCTCCTCCACATTCCTGCACAGTGAACATAGCCCCAGCCCTTGCGAGTTTCACTTTTGAAGGTTTTCCCATGTTAGATTCTTGCTTTTCCAGACAGGCCACAGAAATAATATTATCTTAATGGGAATCTTAGTTTTTCAAAATTTATAAAACCAACATACCTTTGTGTTGTGCACCTCCTGGTAGCATAGAGTATTATAAACGTCTGCCACCACTACACCTCCTTCCTTCATCTTGCCAGCCCATGTAATATGATCTCCGCCCGCATCTCGGCTGACACCAACTAATTTCATCATTGTCCTGATCTTCTCCCGTTCTTGTGCAATCTGACCCTCCAAGCCCAAATCCCTTGATCTTTTCCATATTGGAATCTAACCATGTCATTCTCGGATGACCTAGTTCCAAAAGAAGATACCATGACTATTAATACATTGTGTTAGACCTTCTGATAAGCTTATGTCCCTTCTCGTACCAAGAATATGATCCAGTCAAATCATGCCCTAGTTCCCTGACCCAAGTATCCAACACAGGTTCTGCAAAAAACATTTTTTATTTTGTTCAAACTGAGCCATATGGCTGATCTCGATCTGCGCATCCAAACAACACATCCTTTATCCTTCACGTACTTATATCTCATAATATTAACCCATATGTCGGCCCCAAATAAACCTCTCCACAATGTCTTTTGCAGCAATGCCCATTCAAAACGCCTCAGGTTCAAGATACCCCAGCCACCCAAGTCATTTTGATACAGAAATGTAATCCAACTTAACCAGATGGTATTTTTTTGTCTGAGTCACACCAGAGTAGATATATTGTGCCATTATTCGGTTCAAATAATTGATAATAGTGTGAGGGATATAATATAAATGGGCCCAGTAAACTCCCAGTTGTGTGATCACAGATTGGGTGAGAGTAATACGACCCCCCAGCGATAGACATCTGAATTCCCACCCTGTGATCTTTTTATAAAATCTATCCACTACCCACATCCAATCATTAATTCTATACTGAGAGGGCTTGATATGATAATCTGGGTATTTTATGCCTCCCGCCAATGTATCTGTCCCCACCCTGAAAAGTCTCTAAATGTATGCAATTTCATCCATATCACATGTGCCATATAATATGATAGACTTCAGTAGATTCATGATAAGGCCTATGGCATTTCCAAATTTCGTAAAGATATGATATAAAGCTAGTCATGCGAACCTATTGATCATCCCCATAATCAGGACATTGTCAACAAATAAGCTATGTGAAATCTTGATATCACATCCCAAGGCCAATGCACCAAAATTACCCTCCACCACGTCTTTTTTGATGTGTAAGTTGAGTCCATCCATTTCCAATATAAATAATAAGGGTGAAAGGGAGCACCCTTGTCTGAGTCCCTGCCCAGCCCAAAACACCATGTGGGGTATCCATTAATAACAACCACATATCTTACATTTGTGACACAAGCCATGATCCACTCAGCAACCCTGGCCTGGACACCAATTTTATGTAGGACCATCCTCAGATATCCCCAATCAAGGCAGCCATATGCCTTCTGTAATTCAACCTTCATAACATCAACATTCAATTTTTTAACATGGATTGAATGTATGCATTCCTGTGCGATAGCCACCGCATCATGTATTTGTTTGTTCTGTAAGAACCTGAACTGCTAAGGAGATATGAACTTAGATAGAGTGAGCTTAATCCTAGTCACAATAGTCTTGGAAATAATCTTATATATAAGATTACAAAGAGAAATGGGTCGATAATCCGAGAAAGAATCGGAGGAAGCCCTCTTCGAGGTGCGAGCAATATAGGTTGAATTTATCTGAGGATGAATATAACCCCTGATTCTTGATTCTTCCACTATATCAATAAGATCCCTCTGGAGAATGTCGAAGAAATGTGTGAATAGTTCTATCATCCAACCATCAGGTCTCGAGCTCTTGTCGCCTTTTAAAGTTTTAAGCACCCCCATAATTTCTTCCCTTATGACTGCCTTGTATAGAGTCGTGTTTGCTTCCTCATCAAACATGTTGGGATATACATCCACCCCCCACATCCGATCCTCAGCACAGTCCAATTCCCTGTGGCAATATGTACATTCAAAATGTTGTACAATCGCTCTACATATATCTTGTTGTGATTGAACCTAGTTCCCTTCTGCATCAAAAATCTCCAATATGGGTTTTATCTTCCTTCTATGATTGGCAAACTAGTGAAAAAATTTGGTGTTTCTATCCCCTTCCCGAATCCATATGGCCCTACTCTTTAGGCGATATGTCGTCTCCTTGTTTTGTAGGATTTGTTTCCTTTTAAGCTCCAGAGAATGAATTTGGTCCCGAACAGTAGCTAGGGGGTTATGTGATAACAATAGTGGGCATAGGGTATCCAAGGCCACCGATATATCATTTAAATCCTTTTTCTGTTGAGCGCACTTCTTCCTCTCCCATGCTTTAAATACAACCTTAAGGGTCCGAAGCTTCTCCAGGATATTCACCATGGGTGAAATATTCCGATCCTTTTCCCTATTCCAAGAATCCTGCACCAGTTTATCAAAATATGGGTCCTCCAACCACACCCGATTGAACTTAAATGGCATCCCAAATCTGTGATCCCCGCGCCTCCAGTTAAGAATAATGGGACGATGGTCAGAAATGTAATTATTCACAATGTATGATTGGATAGACCTGAGCCGCTCAACATTTTTTTCATGTAGCAAAAAATGATCCAGCCTTTTAGCCACATATCCATCGCTCGCTCTTCCATTCTCCCAGGTAGGAGAAATCTCAGAGGGGAATATGTCCACTAAGTTATAATCGATGATTATAGCTTTAATCTGCTCTACCATAACGTCAACTTTTCTAGACCTTCCCCATACTTCATCCAAACCAATGATGCAATTCATATCCCCCACTATGACAAGTGAAACCAGTCCCAATACCTTCGATGCTACTAGTTTCCTCCGAAAAGAGACTCAGTCCCTATACGGAGCATATATATTCAAAATGTGAATTCGCCCTGGCAAACCTCTGATATATCCACCTAGGAGAATACTTGCAAAACAAGAAAAAACCTTCATCTTCACCCATCGAGGATCCCATAGAGCAACCAGACCCCCCGAGAGGCTTGCAACATCTGTAGCCTCCATATGTCAGTCTGGGAGCATCTTCCTAAAGTATTTGATCACTTGAAGAGCCAAATGCATAGTCTCCTGAAGAAGGATGATATAAGGGTGAGTCGAAAGGAAAATTTCTTTAAGGGCCAAACATTTAGGAGCAGCCCCTAGACCCCGGATATTCATAGAAAGGATGAAGTTCATGACAGCCCAGGAGTGGGTGTCGTTTCTCTAAGGGCCCGAGGAGAGATGGACGAAGCAATGGGAATGTCAGTTAGAGTATGAGGGTCAAATGGACTAAAAGGGATAGGCCAGGTGCGTCCTCTAAACTGTCTACTATCCCAACTCTGTTTTCGTCGAACAATGTGTTGCCCGCTTAGGAAGGACTAATGTGGGGAGACGAAGAGCTAGGTGGCTTATGAATCATGAGAGTATGGAGGTCCAAGGTCTTCTTTTGGAGCAAGAAATATAAATCACTATCCATCAAACTAGTAGGAGAGCATACATGCAATTTAGGCGAAATAGGTCGGGTCTTAGACGTCGGAGATGGAAGTGAGGTGGGTGGGGGGGAAGGTGTCAGGATATACATAATATTTGAAGTGGAGGGGGCGTCATAAGTCTTCACATGGGGTGGTATAACATTCAAAAGAGGTGGGTCAACACAGGTAAGAAGGGGAATCTTATCCGACGAGGTCGGAGTGGTGTCATCAACTGCATGTGTACCAAAACCTTTAGAAGTCCAGGGGGATGATGGCACCAAAATAGGGGCAGACTCAACACATTTCAAAGGATGAAAATCAAAGGTTGGGAAAGGTAAGGAATAAGACGGTGTAACTATTTAGAGATGTGCGCCACTCTGATGTAGAGACACCATGTCCAGTCGCATGTATATCTGAATGACCGCTAACCTTCTCCTTGGCATCAAAACATTTCCGCCTATGTGTCATGCGTCGACCACCCATCTTGAGTGGATATTGTTCCATAAGGTGTCCACTATGATGACAAATTAGACAACGAAATGGAACTCCCCAGAAGTCTAGTCTCTACACCAGGTGGGTGCCTTCCCATTGAAGTTCAATGTGGTCTAGGAAACCACCACTGTAATCCTTTTCTATCAGTATCCATTCAATTCTTTTATCCCGAGCACCCAAGCACTTTGTTTCAACGTAAATGAACTTTCCAATTGCATTGCTAATGTCCATGAGTACTTTCCTAGACCAAAATTCAATTGGTAAACCAGGCAATTTAACCCAAATAAGTTTGTTCTTAGCTGTCTCCTTCAGGGGATTGAATCCAACATACCCAGCATGTAGAGCCAAGAAACTCTACCCTTTGATCCATGGAAGTGCCTTACTTTTGAATACATCATCCTGGTTGAGGAAGTGAAAGCTATACCATCCACCCATCAAATGCACCATCGAAGGCATATAACCCAATAGTGACTTCCATTTAGTTTCATCCCAACTCCTCATTTCACCTTCGCCCAATTTAGAAAAATGCCATTTTCCAACTAGCGCCCTCTTCTGTAAACTATTAACTCAGTCAATCAGAAAGTCATGGCCGCGGTGGTGATTTCAATAGAGCGATGTTTATTCTGGCCACACTTATCTCTACCTTTGTGTATTGCCCCATTTGAATCGGGGATTGCATGTCCACCACCTAGCAAGTCCATTGGGGCACCCACTAAGTGCCAAGTATGTTAACCAGTAGGTCCACCATCCCGCTCCGACCCAGAGAATAATCGATAATTTGATTCAGTCGCCAGCATGCCCTGGATGTAGGCCTCGTGTGCTGATGTGTCAAACTCAAATGGATCCATTGTGGACATAATGCGGGTGGAAATATGGGGAACAAATAATGTGAGTTAAAATAGAATATAGTCATAAAAGCGTGTCAGGGTGGTAGGTAAGACCACCGGTGGATCCTATAGAAAATCCCAACATGAATTTTTTGGGATCTGAAAACCTTAGGCAGAATGTCAAAACCCAGTTCAGTATCATACCCACATACTGCCAATTGAGGGACATCGCTGTCAGTTCGCGATCCGAAATGGGAAAGAAATAGAGATGTGCAAATAAAATATAGGTTGTCCAATCCAGAGATACAACACATAATTTACCAATGCCCAGAATGTCAGAAACTAACTGACAGAGAAATAAAAAGGATGGTGATCCATGTCATCTCAATTGAGTATGTGCCAATGTCCACCTTGCAAAAATTCGAAATATGCTGAAGAATTATTATTCGGCCATTAGAAATTCCAATACCATCCAATGCATTAGAACCCGTTACAAAACATACAAGCAATATAGCTTCCAACTAGAGCCAATGAAGTAAAAACCGGTGGTTTATCCTTTGCAACAATAGCAACAACAACACCCCAAACAAGTCCACCACCTGTTACACAATCGAAATCCGAATTCCTTGCAAGGCTCTAAAATAATGAAAGAGTGAACCCAATGCCTCCAGAGTGTATAGTAGTTAATAGGGCTAAGACAAGATCCCTCCCCCTCGTTATTGTGTGGGAAGGCCAGAGAAAGGAGGTCAGTCCAGATAGGAATTTGGACGCCTGTAGGTGGAAGGGGTATGGGTCCTAATTATCCAAATTAGAATGTAGATGGTTATAAGGAGAATCATCAGAATGTGCATAATCTCCAATTGTAAAATGGAAAGTAGATCGACCAGGTAAATATTGGGCATTCTAGACCCAGAATAGAAAATTCAAACCCCAACCAAAAAACAACTATAATCCCCACATCCTAATGATAATATATAGTGCAGGGAAGGCATCATAGATACATTTCATAACCCAAAACGAAACATAATGCCGGTAAATATGAAAAACTAAACACTAAATACTATACGCCCACCACCAGACGATGTTAAAATACACACCTGAAACCACCCCAACTTTTTATCCATGTGGCCTCTGGTTATGAGGGTTCTTTTCATGGCACTTCAATACTCCACTCATGCGTAGATCTATGTTCAGGTTCCTTGACACATTGGGAATGAGGCCTGCAAACTGATAATAGAACATGAATAAGTTCGGGTGTTATTCCCTATAGCCGTCGGAGTTTATGAGAATGACATAACCAATGGTGTTTGATTAAAACCATCTCTGGACTGAACTTTATCGCTTCCTCAGCTTTGTACAAAATTCTATGGACATGAACCTCTATGCTCCACCACAACCAGAACCTTTCGCAAACCTATAACCACTAGAAACGGAAGGAGTCATACCTCGATAAAAGACATTATATAAACTGTAAATAAATTAAAAAACAACAGATGCCGCAATAAAAGGTTATAGGAAAAATCACCATTGCAAAATGGTTGACACATTGGAAGGAAACACCACTTCAACTCGATAGACAAGAGGTCAATTATTCAATAGAAAACCAATGTTTGAAATTGCCAATGGGAATTAAATAGAAAATCCTAGCCACAGAACGACATAACTGGCCAGAGAACACAGTGAAATGAATGAAGTGCAGTAAACACAAACAACATCATTAACACCATGCAAAACCCTAAACCAATCTTCACCATTGATCTAAAGTTAAGTAATCTCAATCATTGAATTGTTAGGTTGCACGTACCATAAGTGGAACAATGGGTAAACGCCACATGTAAGCATGGAAAAATCCAAAAAGGTTCCATTTAAATTCATAGAAATTCATATTAAGCACTAATATGAATGATAATTTTATAATACCACATTTGTAAACCATAAAATAGTGGAAGCCATTTATATGGAAGAGTTGTATCCATTCATCGCAACAAGGTATAACAAGGTTTTTGTTATGAAACTAGCTCACAATAAGATAGAAAAGATATATCAACAACTTAAAAATCAGCCTCTTCGAGGGGCAACCTCCTTTACATTACACAAATGAATAATTCTTGGATGATACAAATGACAAAACCTCCTTTTTATATATAGGAGTCTAAGGGATCACAATATAATCAAAACCGACATAACAATAATAATATAAGGGCACAACAATAACAATATGGGCTTCTATGGGGCACAATAATAACAATATGGGGACAATAGGGGCACAATAATAACAATAAGGACTACAATGACAATAGTAATGGGGGAATCACTAGTATTATAGGGACCTAACATGCCCCTCTCCTTCAAAAAAAGTGTTTTCCTCAATGCTTGAGTAGTTCTGGATGCTTATATATAAAATTGCCATCCTCCCGTATGGAATCTTCAGTGGGTAAGTTCTTCGACTTGATGAGATACTCTGAAATAGATGAGTATGTAGCTGTCGAGTTCTCGTTTATGTAACTACTTTAGATTTCAATATGATTTTTCCTTCCTCGTCAAGTTATGAAAATATTATTTGAACTGGGAGCCTGTCACCTATAACCTTCTTTAAGCATGAAACATAGAAAACTGAGTGCACTCAGGAAGTTGCAAGAAGCTCCAATTTGTATGCCACAGTACCAATCTTTTGCAACACCTTGTATGGACCATAATAATTTGGTGATAATTCATTATCCTTCTTAGCTTGCTTGAGGGACATTTATTTATATTGTTATAGCCGTAGGAATACCCAGTCACCTACATCAAAACTTCTTTCGTTGGGATGTTAATCTGCTTGTTGTTTCATTTTATTCTGTGCCAAATTGAGGTTATCCTTTAAGAGTTGGAGAACTTGTTGTTGATGCTTGATGTGATCTTCCACTGATTGAACCTTAGAATTTTCTCTTAAATATGATGTGATGGATGGTGGATGATATCCATAAAGTGCCATAAAAAGATCAAATATTCTACAAAAAGATCAAAAAGAGAGAGAAGCACTCTTGAGAAACTTTTGGAAAAAATAATTGAGATAATCATAAATAAAAAATAAAATTTTAAATGAATGGAGAATTTTTTTATAACCTTAAATGATTATTCAAAACAAATTAGAGACAATAACCAAGATACTACTCATAGAGGATTATCAAATCAAATCCTTTTTTACCTGAATTAACTAGGCCTTTTCCCTGAATTAACTAGGCTTAAAGGAATTCGATCAAAATCAAAACCCTCGAGGAAGAAAACGTAAACTTGAAAATGGCATTATACAACCAGTGTTTGTTCGAATCTGAAGTTTACTGAAAAAACAGAGCACAAATTACCCAAGGTATTTTGGGGTTGGGTTGTATTGAAACTCCATTCCAAGTTAGAAGAAAAAAAGTAATTTGAGAAAAGGGTTTTTGCTACATAACCTCACAAGAATGTTCAACACAAAGAGAACCTTTAGCAAACCTATAACCACTAGAGGTGCAAGGAGTTAAACCTACATATATAATAAGCTGTAAATATGACCAAAAAAAACAACAGTTACCGCAATAAAAGGTTACAGGCAGACTTACCATGCCAAAATGGTTGACAAATTGGAAAGAAATACCACTCCAACTCCATAGACGAGTTCAATTAAACTGTGTGAAATCGCCCATAGGAGTTACCTAGAAAACCCTAGCCGCATGTCGAAACATCTGATAAGATGAGATGGACTTTCTTTCCAAAAGACATGAAGGGTATTGCATCTTTAAATCTTTAGAAAATGCCTAGAAAATTGACAAATGCTACTGCCACAACTCTATAAATCTGCAGTCAGTTCGCTATGAGATTTGTGTGAGATACCAGTTTGTAAATCCTCTTCCATTCTTTGCACACTACCTTTTCTGGTTATGTTCCTATTGTTACATACTATTGCCTGAGGCTTTGCTTATATCGCTATCCTATCCTAAAAGGGATCAGCGTGTTTTTAAGAAAATCCTATAATGGCTGATCCTGGTTTCGTCCCTGGATTTATAGGTGTCGACATCCAAATGGCGGTTGATCAAATTCTTCTGTGGTTTGCTACAGGAAAGAGTTGTCAGCTCTCCAAGATGTTGTGAGAGAGATCGAGCCTATCATCACCCACATCCAGCAATATCGCCTGCAAATAAACAAAAAGAGAGGTATTTCCACTTCTCATAGTCACAATAATGTTTCAGCTGTTAATGTATGGCTAAAAAGACTAGATGCGCTTCTCTTACAAGCATCTCAAATGGCGCAGTAGTGCACAACATCCAGCTTTGACATTTTTTCTCGTTATCAAACGAGCATTGAGATCACCAATCTGAAGTCAGATATTGACAACCATCTCAAGTGGGTTTCCATGATTCAGTTGGGCCTGACTCACGAGGTTCTTCTTCGGCTGTCCACGCTCAGGGAAAGTGTTCAACCTTCAGCCAGTTCCTCTGCATCTACCTCCATCCAAAGCCATTGCTCCTAGCGCAGAGGGCTTTTTCATCGAAGGGCCCCTCATAGTCAGACAAGAGGACACCTTTGCAGTATTAGAGAGATTTGTGGTGGAAGCAGAGTAAGATGGTAGCTCTGTTTTTCGCATTGGGGTGGCTGGCAAGGGTGGAGCAGGCAAAACCCTCCTCCTCAAGACAGTCTTCAACAGTCCAAAGGTGAGAAATCTCGTCAGAGATGACTTATTGCTTTGGCTCACTGTTTCCAATAATCCATCTTTTACAAATCTTAGAAATGAACTCTGTATGCAAATAGCCCCGCTTACAAAGATAGATTTAGATAGAAACTAGGGTGACGAATATGCAAAGATGTGGTTGAGTGAGAGATTGCAAACTCAGAGGTTTGCTTTATTTCTGGATGAAGTTTGGAGAGATGGTTCCCATTTGATGGAGGAATTGGGTTTGCTGCTGCTCACCCACCACTCCAACTCTAGAGTTGTAGTATGTTCAAGGGATCGCAGAGTCCTGTCAGACATTGGAGTTGCAGAGACATCTGTAATAAGAATGGGGGATTTGGTAGAAGAGGACAGCAGGCAGCTATTTGCTATTCATGCTTTTCCATATAACAATGGAAAACCGCCAGCAAATATAGATGAGAAAACGGCAAAGGTTGTGTGTGCCAACTGTGGAGGGCTTCCACTCGCTATTAAAGCCGTGGGGAGGGCAATGGGAGGCACCGCTCATCCACAAGAGTGGGAATTGGCAGCCCAGAGGTTGCCAATATCTGACAGGCACGAGCAGGCAGGATCATCTCTTCAATTGTATGATCGCCTACGGTTGAGTTACGATGCGCTTGGCAATCACAGCATCAACTTGCAATTGTGCTTTCTCTATGCAGCTGCCGCCTTCGCAGAAGACGAAATTATTCAGGTGGAATATGATGTGATTCCGTTGTGGTGGGGAGAAGGGCTTCTTGGAAGGAAGAAGCAGGCAGAAGATGCAGTGCCTGACCCATTGGAAATGGGAAGGATTTATGTTGACCTCCTCGCAGATCGTTGTCTCATCGAACCCATGATGAGAACATCGATGGCCGCGTGCACTGCTTCAGGATCCACAACGTCCTTCGTAATTTGGGAATTCAAATTGCAGAGAGGGAAGAAAGTTTCTACTGCCGCGTAGGCACGGATTTGACAACATTGCCTGAGAACGAGTGGCTAGGGCGCACTCGGACTTTGTTGAACCGCAATGAAATGAGTTCGCTTCCAAAATCACTGAGAGTTCCGGAAATATGCTCATGGCTTATGGAGGGAAACAAACATTTTAACAAAATTCCAAAGCTGGTGATTGGGAGTATGACCTCTCTTAGGGTTCTAGATCTAAGTCGCACATCCCTTTCGTCGTTGCCTAACAGCGTGGGGTGTTTGAAATAGCTGGTATGTCTAATGTTAAAGGGTGTGCCCATTACAAGGTTGACCCCATTTTTTGTAAATCTCGCAAATCTTGAAATTATCGATCTTGATATGTCAAGCATTATGGGATTACCACCTAGTATACACAAGTTGAGATCTCTTAAGCATTTAAGCCTTCGCAAGTGTACAGATTTGCAATATTTACCCAGGAACATCTCAAGGCTCACCTCTCTGCAGTGCTTGGACATGTTTGAATGCAGCAGGTTGTGGACAAAAGTTTACCCAAATAACAGATGGAAAAAAGTGGCTGCCATTCACAATTTGGGCAGCTTAACACACCTCAAGTAGTTAGCCTTAGAAAACAACGGAGAACCACTTCAAGAGGGAACATTGCGAAATATGGTTGAAATGGAAACACTTCAATGGAAACTAACAAATATGGCAAGCTTACTGCAACACATGGCTGAAATGATAAAATTGAAAATATTCTGTTTAGAGTTTTCTAGTCTCATTAAAATGGAGAGCAATTTTTTCAAATTTCAAAATTTGAATTTTATTACATTGCGGGGATGTTTAATGTTGAAAGAGCTTCCACATCTACACAAACTTGGAAGTTTAAGAGAATGAGAAGTCAGAAGTCATAGGATGTTCCCAGATAAAGAAATTTTCCAAAGAATTTGGTGAGCCCGGAGTATTGGAAATGCTTTCACCAGTTGGGTTAGAGGAATTAAAGGAACTTCCTGTATTATATTATATTATATGAGGGTGCAATGCCTTCATTAAAAATATTTACCATGATGCAATGTGAAGCCTTGAAGATGTTATTAAAGAGTTACTTTACTATCAAAAAACTCCAAAAATAAGAGTGTTAGGTTGTTCAATGGTATTGGAGAATTTAGAAAAAGTCAAAATAAAGAACAAAAAGTATAAGTGGTGACAATGTCTTCCACAGATACTAGAGAATTAAATTATATATTTTATTTATATATATATATATAATATAATATTATATATATATTTGCAAGTACAAGGCACTAAAGAGAGACTTATTGGTATTTTGTTGTCTAATTTCTCCTAAACTGTGTGAAAGATCATAAAATAACATTGTATGAAATATGTTTCAATAAAATTTTATAAATAAAGCTTGATGATTTGTTTTTCCATATCAAAATATGTAATTTATATATTATTTTGTTTTTATTGTAATTCATTATGGTTTTCAACAATTTGATTCTTTAATTGGTCATATTATTTTTGAAATTCATTTTTAAGCTTTTTTATTTTTTTTGTATCATTTATCTTTTATTATTTTTTGTCTCTCCAAACTTGAATGTATAATAGCAATTTTTCTAGTAACCAATAGAGCATTTTTATGCTCAATGTAGACTTAGTTAGATGTTTTTCCAAAAAACTTATTTCAATTTTTGTACAAATTAACAATTTCCTTGAATTTTTTTATAATGTCTAGATGAGTAAGATGACTATGGTACATAATTGTATAAACATGCATGGATTATAGAATTATATGGATTTAATTAATTAATTAATTAATTAATTAATCATCTGTACTATCAACCAAGTGCATGATGCATTTAATTTATTATCATAACTCATGGATTTAATTTTACAATTATTAATTGCACAATTACCATTAATTAATTAATTAATCAATCATATATACTATTAACCAAGTGCATGCATTCAATTTATTATAATAGCTCTCAATTGGTAGTAAGTATGGTAGTGGTACAATGTTTGTAGTTGTATGGTGCAATGGCAGTTGATCATAAAAGCTCTCATATGAATAGAGCAATTAAATGTTCACTTAATTTGCTTGAATTATCTAGAAAGTAATAACTTTTTGAAGTAAACAAAATGAATTGAATATATAATGATTTTATAACGAGGGATTCTATATAAATATTCTACATATTTTTCATTTAAAATCATTTCTCCTAGTGAACCTATGATTTTTATAATATTTTGTTATTTATTTTAAATTTATATATCTATATATTATTATTAGTTAATTGAAATCTTATAGAATAAAAGAAAGATAAAATAATATGCATATCACAATAATTTATATAAATTAACAAAATAAAAAATAATGTCTACATGAAAAACCATCTTGATAATAGATTAATTTTTTTAATTAACTTTGAATAATATTTATCCAATGTTTGTAATGTTTAACATTTTCACTCAATTAAAATAAAATACATATGTGTTTTTTTTAAATGAACTAGTCAAAGTGTTAAACATTACATCTTATTTACAAACAAACTCATCATGATAATATATACATTTTTAATGGTATATTTTGATTGACTTAAAGAGATCAAGTGTTTTATACAATCCAAAATGAGAGATGTTTAATGTTTAGGTTTAAAAGTGATATGCCATATGAAAAAAAAAATAGTATAACTCTACAATATATAGATTTAAGTAGTCAAATAACTGTATGGACGGAGCCCTTTGTTCCACAAACAAGGGTCTCATACATCAATTTGGTATCTTGTTAAGACTATATATATATATATATATCTGAGATTTTAATAACAATAGTTGCATCTCAATTTTTTTATCCATCATAGTGTCGTTAGACATAACGATCCTAAAGAACTTAGTTTGGGATTTTATAGTTTATGTAGGAGATATGTACATAGTCTTCTAAAATAATATTTTTAAATTACATGATCCATCTAATCTCTTAAGATAAATAATTAAAAGAATAGATAGATTCATCATTTATTTTACATAAGACTTGTCATATTCACATGATTATGCATTAAAATGTCCATACCAAATTTAGTGTAGGAAACTAGAAAGATGAGCTTATTTATGCCATCTTCTTCTCATGTGAGAGTTATGTGGTGTTTGTAAGCTCTTGTATGCATAATGAAAATTTACTTTTCCTTGATTAATTAACATTTTGTATAAGAATACATCATCATCATAGTGGTATTATACTTGTATGATGTGGATGGTGAAGAGGGGATTCAAATGCCGAAGACTTTGAAAAACTCAACAAAATTGGAAGTGGATGTATGTCATGTTGGTTGCCTAGTTTTGTTAAGGAAAAAAAATAAAAATAAAAAATTTGCTCCAAAATGAAGTATTATGTAAACTCTAAGGTTTGAGGTTCAAATCCCCTCCATTAACCTGTGTATAAAAATGGTGTATATAGTACCCAGAGGTTATAGTGGTAGTGGTCAAAATCAACTTCATGTCACATGAATACAAGATTGGCCCAATTGTCAATTCCTCTCTCTCTAAGGAAGACTTGGCACTATTATTCGTATGTTATCTACAAACAATTCTATTTTTTGACTTTGTATTAGGTGAAAAATAAAAAAAAGCTAAAACAATTCTCCACACATTCTATTTATTAAGGATTTTTTTTTTTTTTTTATATTTTACAAGTATTATAAGACATCAAATTTATCATTAATAAACAACACAAACTAAGAGGCATCCATGGATTTGTTCTACATATCACCAGTGACAAACTTCATGTCAAAAAAAATCTAATCTTCGCACTGCACTTCAATAGACATCAACAAAACATGGATTAGTCCATTGTGCTAGTCTATGCCAGACATGATTTTTAGTTAACAATATTTTTTTGGTGAAATATTTTACTAGTTATTTTTTTGTTAATGCCACATGAGTTGGAGTTATTCATCATGTGTGAAGCTTTCAACTCTGTTTTTGAAATTGCACTGCTTGCACGCTCCATCCTAGGCAGAAGAAGCCACTAGATGAACTTGTTCATTATCTCATCCTGTGTTGCTCCCATCAATTGAGTCTTACGTTATACTCGTCCAATTGCTTAAGGATTGTAGCTTGAGAAAAGTTACACTATCCGATATACATCTAACTTATTATCTACATCAATGAATTCATTAATTCATGGAGGTTAGATACTGACGTGAAGAGTTACTTTTTATTTTTGAGAGGCTGTTCCCCTTGGATAAGGAGACAGAAATATCTAACCTTCAACATATGTAAAAAATTATTTGTTTTCAACCATAATTATTACCAATCCACATCTGGTGACTCCACATATGAAATTGTCCCGTACAACATAATTTTTGTTTGGTATAAAATTTGGAGTACACAAACAACTAAGTAAAGTTCGGTCACGACCTCAACTCTCCTTGAAACCCTCATTTAGTCTACACCATTTTCCTTAGTATCCCATCATTTATCCTCTTTTGCATTGAATATTATGGAGCATTGGTCGTATTAATTTTTTACTGATCTATGCATCCACTTTGGTGATATCACCTCAACCAAAGCATGTTATTGGTTTTTTCTATCCAATATGACTGCACTAGGACTTGTATTGAGACCTAAAGTGATAATTGAAGTAGCTAAATAAGACCTACAAGTTGGTTAACCAAGATGGAGAACTAATTTAGTTGAAAATATATCAACTAACTTTACAAGTTCTCCATCTCTGTAAAGGGATTTTAGTTGATATATTTTTAACTAAATTAATTCAGAAGATTTCGTGAAGATTCGAGAGTTTGCTAACAAATTAAGAAGGTATCCTTGTCCTATTTGTTTTGGAAACGATACCCACTTTTATTTAATATATATGATATATCAAGTATATTAGAAAAAATTAAAATACCTAAAAATAATTGAGTATTTATATTTATTTTATCAAAATTAGGGGTTAGGTGAGAAACAATAAATTGGAAGTATTGTTTACTTCAAGGGTAGGTAGAGAAATATTTTGCAATTTTTATTTCATCAAGTTTATAGAGAAAAAAAAAAGATTTAAGGTGTAATTTTGAAAATTTTGGCAAGAAAATTGTAATGAAAAATTTTAGGACTTGATTAGAGCCCAGTAAGCTTAATCAATCTACTTTTAAAAGATATTATAAGAGGGTAAAAGTCAAGCCCCCATAGTCCTTCTTTGAGTGGAGTGTATGCTTAAGGTCCTTTTTGTGCACGACTATTGATTAATGCTTTTGGTGCATAAAACACTCATCATGCAAAACCACTAACAAATATATCAAAGCTTGTAAATTTTTTCTCCATATCTAATAACTTGCATGGCTCCAATAATTATAAAACTTAGGAGATGACATATGGAAAACACTAATATACAATGAATTATAGAAGTATATATGCAATGGAGATATAAATCCCACTAAACCCACTAATTTCAATGCACTAGCTAAGTGGGAATTAAAAGATGGAAATATTTTGACATTCTTAAAATCCTTTATAAATGAAGAAATGTATATTCATATTGAAAAAAGACTCCATATGTGTGGTTTGCAAGGAAAATTTTAAATATGTGTTTGATCTACTTAACTGAAAATAAAAAGGGTTGATCTTCAATTGGTGTAGCTTCAATAAAAACTAGCTTAGGGTAGGGATGCACTAGAATATATCTCTAGACTAAAAAACATCAAACAAGAACTAAGCAAAGTAGGTTTTACTCATGTACGTTATAGTTTGATGAAAACTATCTTGATTGTAGTGTTTCCACCCTCTTTTAAGCACTTTTTAGAAACTTTACAATTGATTGGTAAATTAGAGAAGACTTCATTTAATCAATTTAGTGAATTGTTGGCTCAACATGATGAATTTTGAAAATAAGAAATAAAATAGAGAAAATATCTTCTACATGTGAGAAAGATCCAGTAAACATCGACTGAAATTTCAAAAGGAATAGGAACTCTAGTCAATACAATCAAAACTAATCTTCATCTCAAGGACATGGTTGCAAGCGTAGTCAACAAATAGGAAGTGATAATTTTCAATAGGGATCAAACAATTTTAGAAATCAAGAAAAGAGACCTCCAAATCACAATTACCAGTCTAGAAGTGGTAGAGATTTGAGTCATATTACATGGAGGAAATGCAATAGAGTTGGTAATTATGTAGAATATTGTAGAACTCCAAATTATGATCTATCTAAGTTCAAGAAACATTCAACTTCGGCACAATATGCTAATGTCGATGATTAGAATGATGATCAAAGTGATTTTGAGTATGAGTTTGCTTCTCTTCAACAATCATAGTTAATATCTTTAGTGGTTTCCAACTACTCTTTTTAGAGTTAGTATGAAGATGTACATATATTGGATATACGTGGAATTCAATACATGAATTTCAAAAGAGATTTATTTTGGTTTTTTCACGAGTCTAATTTTTTATTTTTTTTTGGCTAATTACACCACACAAACACCTCGGGGAAAACGTTTTGTGAATTTTTTTTTTCCCAAGAGTTGGAGAGAAAATTATTTGAAGTGTTTGGTATGTACCAACAGTTAAAAATAATTTTTTGTCCTTAGTGTCAATTTGACGAGTAGGGCATAAATTATCATGGAACATGGGTCGGTTAAAATCAAATTAATGAAATAAAATATCAAAAAAATCATGATAGGATATGATGATGGAAAGATTTTCAAGATAAAAAGGAAATTCATTCACTGGAAGCAATATTTTTTAGTAGTTCATTTAGAAATTTTACCTATCAGGTTATGGCATGTTAGATATGGACATTTAAATTTTGATATCCTATCACAACTCTAAAAATCAAGAATGGTTAAAGGGATTCCCACTTTTAAAAGTGAAAATGAAAAATGTGGAGATTTCATTTATGGAAAAACAAACTAAGAAGCATTCCCTACTAAATCACAACAAGAAAAAAGATGTTTTCAACTCATCCACATTGACAATTGTGGACCTATAGAGACTCTTCTTAGAGGTTATAAATATTTTTTACTTTTCATCAATGATTTTAATTGAATGATTTGGGTTTATTTCCTGAAGGAAAACTCAGAGGAATTTGAAAATTTCAAGGTTTTATGTTATTTGGTTGAAAACAAAAACAAGGAAATGATAGGTAATTTAATAATGGAGAATGGATGATAATTAACTTGAAATGAACTCTAAAAATATTGCGAAGAAAGAGGCATAAAATAAAATTCACAAATTCATACACTCCAAAGTAGAATAGAGTGTTAGAAATGATGAACAAAACTTTGACAGGTATGGATAGATCAATGTTGAATTTCAAAGGTGTAAGTTCCTCTTTCTGCGAAAGAAATTCACATTGTGGTTTACTTAAGGAATATATCTCCTATAACTTCTTTGGATAACATCACACTCTATAAAGCTTGGTATGGTTTCAAACTAAAATTCAAGCATCTTTGAGTCTTTGTTTCTATTTGGTATGCTTGGTTCCTATTGAAAAGAAGACTAAGCTAGAATCTCAAGGTATGAAGTGTATGTTGATTGGATATTTCGATTAAAAGAAGTCAACTTTTATCCAATGATAAGTTCCTTGTAATTCAAGATGTTATCTTCAATGATACAAATAAATCCCGCTGAGATTCAAATCCTTCTAAAATAGTTGGAATAGAAAGTGCACAAGGAGAAAAACAATATAAAAAATCAATAAATCATATAACATTTGCTTGAGATGCATTGGAATTCACTAAAAAATGGAAACAGTTAAAAATAGGATTCCATGTGGCTTGATGACGTCACCCTTATGTAAGCATGATGTCAGCAAGGCACCAAGGGAACAAGTGACGCGGACGTTAAGCTGATGTGGCACCTACAACACATGTGGTAGTGGTTTGTGATACCACTTGGCTTGAGGTTTCCATGTGGTACTAATGTGGTAACACACGTGGTTGGGGGCCACATCACCATGGAGCTCAGGACCATGAAGGTATTCTTTAGTGCATTACATAAGCAGGTTGCAGTAGACAGAAGTCGCACAACAAGAACCTCCTTATTACATGACATAAATATTCATGTCCAAACGTGTTGTACAGATATGAAGGGAGTACATTATGAAGGAATGGCACGGGGCACTATGATAATATAATGTGGTTCGACCATACGGGATTCGTGCAACGTGGCAGAACGAGGTCATACTTGATAGATATGAACCTCTATGTATCTTAAAACCACATAACTAAAACCCATTGCATATATTGATTATAAAATATATATTAATTATATCAATTAATTATGTTTAATATATTAATAACTATAATATTTACATTAACTAATATTAGTATGTATAATATTTACAATTAATAATTAACATAATATACTATGCATATATTATATTATTATAATTATTAATATTATACATACTAATATTAGTTAATATAAATATTATAACTAATAATATATTATGCGTAATTAATTAATATAATTAATGTAATAATATAATTAACATATATTACAATCAATATATGTAATTGATTTTAGCTATGTTGTTTCAAGATATGGGGGCAAGGGTCATACCAATCATATATGACCCTGTTTTTCCAAGTCACACCAATACTACATGGTCTATAATTATATCCCTAGTGGGAGTTTTATGGGAGAAAGGACATGACTTGGGATGTCATGCACACCACCCTCGAGCATTCATTCAGGCATTCAATGATGGTGGTAGGAAGCAATAGGTTCACATGCACAAGCATGTAATTAAACTCTTGGTTGGAGTCATGTGTTATGGCATGGAAAGTTGGAAATTTTTCTTGGGAGGAGAGAATGAGAACTGAGGCAAAACCTCAACTTCCTAGAGTCTCTATTGCGTTAAGGCGAGGTGGAATGAAGCTTTGGTGTGGGAGCTACCGGTTTTGAGCCTGAGGTGGAGTCGTATTTCGAGACTCTTTTCCCTCGTGCATGAAAGTAGTGGTGAATTTCACCCCGAGGTCTTGCATAGTAGCAGATTTTGAATCTTATAGCTTCATACTGATGTGCTTGGTCTATAAGCCAATTTCGAGTGTCCTGGTCTTCTGCATAGTCTGGTTTGTCTCCTCGTTGGCTATTTGTGGTCTTTCAGTTTCTTTAGGATATATATTTCAATTGTGGATTATCAGTTTCTATTTGAAGTTGGTTTATTCTCTCGAACTGTTAAGGGCCTGTTGAAGTCTGGGTCAATTTTTTCGTAAAATTGCAACTAGTAGAATTTGTGGGCTTTTGTGTTTGTTTTGGTTTCAGGTAGTTTTAGTTGGTGGTCGATTCTGGTCGTGTACGAGGGGTTTGGAGGAAGGACTTTGTGTGAGAGTTCATGGTTGTGTTAGAGTCCGAGGGTGGTGTATGCGATGCCAAATGGTTCAAGGGAGTAATTCAGTGCTTGAATTTGTGGCGTCTTCTGCCTGCTAAGGTAGATTGTCGTCAAAATTTAGTCCCTTTCTATGGACTTATTATAATGAGTTGGTGTTTTGGTGCCCATACCTATTTGGGTGAGATTTGGTTAGGTTTTTGTGTCCTTTTGCATGAAGGGGAAACTCTTTTAGAGAATTAAATTTACCTAGTCAAGATTTGGAAATTTCGTCGATGCAGAGGAAAAGAAGCCAAAGAGGTGGATGAGGCAAAAATCAACTAGGTAAAATGGGAGCAAGGTTCTTCTCTCATGACTCTGTGGTGACTTATTTCAACATGATTCCACTAGAAACTCGCTAAGCGATAAGAGAATTAGAGATAAAGGATGGGGAGGAAATTCACTCCATGTCAGATTTAGAGTTGCTTGAGGACTTGGTAGGATGGGTGCCAAACCTACGACAAACTAGAGACAAGAAAACAGTGTACTTAAATTCATTTACACTTCATTGGAAAATGAATACACTATTGGGTTTAGTTTTGAGAGACAAATAGTTTTAGAGACACAACATCTTAGCTTCATTAGAATATGTCAAAAGAATGTTGAGAAATTTGAGGTTCTTTATGGATTGAATGGATGCATGCCTAATGCACATAGAGAGCCACATTCCTTGTGAGTCAGATGGAGATGATGGTAGAGACCCTCCTGGTTCTAGTTCTCGTGCTTCGAAAAAATGTCCTCATTTGATAATGAGTAGAGAGATTGTGTGGTGGGTGATGGGGTTTGGCTTCTTACTTAGGAACCCATGTCTTGATTTTGGTTGGCCACGTGTTGGTCTGTCTTCCTTGGGATTAAAACAACTTAGAAATATCATAAAACTGATTTTTTTGGTTGGGATTAGATCTTTGTTCCAGACTCTAGTGATTTTTCGCTGGTATGGGTTTCATTTTTCTTGGACCCTCATTGTGGAATATTTCGAAGATGGTGGTCGTCTCTTTCATTGGTTGATATTAGGGAGTATATTCCAGTGGTGTGGTGGTGAAAATTATGCTTCAAGGACTTGTGATTTGTGACATGTGCTTTGGCATTTGGAGATGAGCATGACGCACACAAGGCAACAACAACCTTGGCACTGTGGGCATGGCTACATTCTATTTTGTAATGGACCTTTTCTTCAAATGGTTTGAGGGCTGGTAAAGGCCAGGGGTATGTTTTTTTGTATGTATACAATGAGTTTCAATGAATATAAGAGGTAAAGGTTGAGATCAACTATCTAGAACTCCCTCTGTGTGCTCATGGATAACCCTATAATTATGTTTTCTTGATTAATAAAAAGGTTTTAAATTCATATATATATATATATATATATATATATATATATATATATATTATTATAGATATATTTATAAATTTATTATTATTAAACATTATTAATATTTAGATTATAGGTATTTTATATTAATTTTATATTTCATTACCATTATTACCTTATGACTATATATATATCATATATATCTATATATATATATATATATATGTGTGTGTGTGTGTGTGTGTGAACCAATCGTTATCCCTCCTTTATCTCTTCATACTTATACATCCTCTTTGCCTCCTATTTCTTTTGAACATTATTCTGAAGCTGGATTATCTTATGGATTGAAAAAATTGACAACTTTTAAACATCACAATGAAACACCCAAATTCTTTATCTACAAAAACACATTTGCTCATTTGAAACTAATTTTAGGACCATTCAAAAAACCTAACTTCTATATGGAATATATCAAATGTATATCAAACTAGAATCTAAAATTTTGATCTAATGTGCCTCAATATCTCTTCTCAATTGTATCAAAATTTCATTGTCTGAAGCTTCCCATAAATAAATTTATAGGAAAATTCCACAATTACTCATTTGTAGTAGCGAAATCCAAGTTTTATATGCTTTAGTACCAAATGTTATGAACCATGAACCTAAAAAATGATACGAAGCCAATAATCCCAATCCATTGTAAGATGGAAACTTCATTGTACAATGAATACAACATATAAGACAAGATAAGATGATACTAAAACTAGGCCTTCTTGGTATATACGTGGGAGATAAAGGGTACAACTATAATGAAGGGGTATAATGAAAAGTTATAGCCTATATAACAATATAACTATAAAATGCAATAACTCAATATCTAGGGCTTAAGAAGGGGCTTTAGGGTTAACATGGGGCTTATCTAGGTGTTTCTGGGAAAACTAGTGTCTTTTTGATCGTCTAGCCCTCTAGGTTTGGCAACGACCCTAGAAACAACAGTTTAAAGTAATTCAATGATTTCTTCTATTCACAATAGATAAGAGAAAGATGAGGGGACAAACCTAGAACTTCTACTTAATCCATTGCTTTATCTCTCTCCCCCTTGACAGAGCTTGCAAATCCTCCCCGTACTTATCCCGCTTGGAGAGTACATGTAGAAACATAGTAACAAGGAACCATCAAAGCATCTTGATCTATTATAACATAAACACTATAGAATCAGATATATAATGAACATACAATAGCATTCACAAATGATAACATTCACAATTGCACAATCATATGGAAGAAAACTTGAAGAACTTTATTAAATAGAAAGGAGAATTACAACCCAGTTGTCTGATCCAATATCATCCCCCCAGCATCAATCCCTCTTTACCTCATGAAATAGCAAGATCACACCAACAATACAATGCTCTTTTCTTCAAATACAAACTGTCAACACTTCCCTGCAATTCACAATCTTCTAGCCTCTGGATCTCTTAGATGAGGGATCCGTTTATAGATGTTTGCAAGGGTGTGAGTCATCTCTGGGGTTTTGATTGGTGTCATTCCACTTGTTACAATTGGTTCCACTTGGAGATTTCTTGGATCTCTTACTCATCCTCGGGCGAATTCAGAGAGGCAAATGTCATATGAGAAGTTTCTAAAAGATTCCATGAGCAACCACCTAGCAAACTGTCTCGGACATTTGTCCATCCTCGCCTGTCGCACCCTATAGAAGGCCCAAACAGTATGAATTGCACCTGGCCAGTGTAATACTCAATATGCATCGCAACTTGCCAGTGGAGCAGTCAGTATGGTTTAGGTTAGTCCATTTCCGGATGGTTTCTCAGGTGGAACTTTTGGGGAATGATATAATCAAATGACCATGTTCTTTTAGGGTATGAAACAACTCTTTTAGGGGTTGATGAGCCTTAGTTTATCGACATATAAGATTGGGGTTGAAGTGCCCAAATATGTCTATAACAGCTATCCCCTAAAGTATGAAGTCATAAATCTTGATGTCGGGTGAAATGCTTTAACTTGAGGATCCGAGGTTTCAAACTGGAAGGTGACCTGCATAAATTACAATACAATACATCATCATAATATAATTTTTCATGATCTAGCTGAGGCAGGCATTCCCATGCTCAGCTTTATAAATTCATTTCATGTACATAGAGCAGATGGTCGTTTGTAGATGCAGACTGGTGATTCTCCAGATGCAGAGTCATCATCCTTGGTTCAGATGACCATCTGTGCAGTGCCTTTGTACATTTTATGTTTTTATGTCCCTGAATATATCGCAACTCGGAAGGATGGAACTAGATCCAGGGTCTTCAAACTCGTTCAATCTTCGCCCGATGTACAAGTCATTCCATGTGAAGAGATGTTTTGTAGTCGAACATGGAAAGACATCGCCTGATTACCAGCCAATAATGTGAGTTGTTAACAAGCGCGAGAGGAATCACCAATAATGATAATGACCCTCAAGGTACTACAGTACAATTCACGTGGTGTGAATATATGATCTGACATCGAAAACCACGCAAAATCTTTCGTTCGAAGGCCATTGACGTCAACCTATCGCTGGAAGTGAGAAACTTGCCATTGAGGCATGCAAGCTTCAAAGCACTGAAAGGGGTGTGTCTAAGCCAACTTCTTAGATAATGAGCTGATGTCGAAAAGAAGTGACTCGTCGGAGGAGGGCCTTGATGTATCCCACATCTACGACACGAAACAAAGCAAATGATTTTTGGAGGTGAAAACGATTTGACAACACAAGGTTTAGGAATGGCGGTCATGAAAAATGAAGGTTGGAGGTATTGCAGTGGATGAGGCATTAACTGGATTGTGGTTTCTCAACTGAATGACTTCTCTTGAACATGTCAGCGACACTGAGATGGATTGGTAGCGTTAACCCCAAAAGATGGATGGTGTAAAATACCAATGGTGAGATGACCGGTGAACGAAATAACCCAACCCGACTCAATAATGGTGGTGGAGTGAAAGTGTCATGTTCAAGAGCGACCTGCTACCATAAATTATTCAAGTTTCTTCCCTTTTCCCCCAGTCATTGCTGACCAGTACCTCTTTATTTTTGTTAAGCTTGACGAGGATAACATATGCTTGTTCAATAATTTTCCCTTCAGGCAAACCTGTCGCTATGTTTTAACAAGTCTAGCGACAGTGAAACTCAGTCTTGTCTAGAATGGACAAGTTTGTCACTATTGTTTTAACGAGGTTAAGGACAAGGATAACTCGGTCCTTTTCATGTTTAGATAGTTTGAAAAGGGATGAAAAGAAAACTCTAGAAGTTCTTTTTTGTAGAATAATCCCTTAAGTCCGAAAAAGGAAAAAATAATACAAAAAGGATGACTTTTCCGATCACTTTAACGAGCCGAAAAAGACAAGCGCTCAAACGCTTTCGTGAGATAATCCCTTAGGTCTGAAAAAGATTAAAATCATACAGGAGGGATGACATTTGCAAGCACTTTAATGAGCTAGAAAGGCCAACTGCTCGACAATCTTTTCATATTTAACAAGTCTGAAAAGGGTTTAAAGGAGACTCGATTTTGAGGAATGAGTGGTGTCTAGGGTAGCAACTAGTTCCGGGTGAGCTTGGAACTTCTCAAAACATGGTCATTTTTGTGAAGATGTTGGCTAATAAGACCACTCGTCGCAGCTATTCCTCAAAAAAGGGTAAACAACCAATTGGAAGCATATGATCGGCCAAAAGAATGGAGGTGATGAGAGGTACACAACCAAGCTTCAAAAGGCTGATAGAATGGTAATCACAAAGGTTATTTACTGAAGGTGGGTTCATTTTTTAACGAGCTTGAACCATGGGGGAACTATGCTCGGTTTTCATTTTCATTTTTTTACGTAAGCTAGAAACGACAAAACTAAAAAGCTAGAAAAGACAAAACTAAAAAGCTAGAAACGACAAAACTAAAAATTGAAAATGAAAATGGGAAAAAGGTTTACATGCCCCCAACATGATGAAAAGGAGAGTCTCCTGTAACCATATGGAAACTACTGAGGTTAGGTAGGATCGCTTCATCCAGAAGACAAAACACTTCCTTGGCTTCATTCACAGAATAGACAAAGGTGAATGGCATGTCAGACCAATCATATAACCTACAGGGAAACTTATCTTTTCAACTAGGTTCATCCACAAAATAGACAAGGGTGCATGCCCCCTAAGCTTCGTTACATTCACCAGACTACTAATAGAAATTAGATGGATGGAATGAAGTTTCAAGAGATACAACTGATGTCAAAGGACCATTTAGGGATGATGATTGACTTGGAGCTATGCTTGGACTGGGGAACGAAAGCTGGTCAACGGTGACAATTTTGTCTTCATGTGGAAAACACACCACTCGGAAGAGTGTTGAAACAATAGCTTCCATGTTATAAACATAGTCACTTCCAAGGAGTAGATTGTAATCTAATGGTCTTGGCACTACCATCACGTTCAGATGAAATGTTTTCCTTCCCAAAGTGATCGGTAACCTAGGAAGGATCCTTAACGGTCGTCTGGTTCCTTTGTTAAAGCCTAACAGACTTTGCGTAACAGGCATAAGCGATGGTGAACCAAGCGCTTTACTCACTGATCCACCCTCATCTATGATAGTGCCAGACACGATCATTTTGTAAATGTGTACTATGATCCGGAAAGGTACATAAGAAAGAAGGCGGGATCTTGCTAGTTGATTCCAATCAAAGGAAGTGACTAGACTACTTGGAGGGGGTACCGAATAAATGGGTGAATTAACCCCTTGAGTTATGAGGAATGGGGGGTTTTTCTCTTATCGTGAAGGAATAGGCGGATTGCCCCCAAGTTCATCGGGATCTGAAGTAACAAAGAGGATTTGAACAGTATCATTTCTACTCTCTTCGGGAAGGATACGATTTTCTGAAGGTAAAACTGGGTCAATTGTCATCTCGACCTGTTGATTTTGGTCAGGTATAGACTCAAAAGATTCACTTTCAGAGAGAGTGGTTTCGACCGATGGTTGATTTAAGTTAGTCGGTTTTTCAACTAGTAAAGGACTCGGGGAGAGTTTCCTATAGCCAGATTGAAGTCGCTGCGGTGAAGTAGGATGGTTATCCAACACTCTTTTGGCTTCATCCAAAAAAGGACAAAGATGAAGGATATGGTTTCCTTCAAATAACCTACACGGAAACCTATTCTTTCTCGTCTGTCCATGAACTTTTTTATCACTAGTTGAAGGTGTGTTATCAACATGATCTTCAGAAGTTTATGACACAGGATGGTGTGAACGGGGAGACCATTCTCTCAAGATCTGAGGAAAGCAAGGACAGTCTCGAGAAAAGTGGTCACCCGCACAAATTACACATGGAAATCTGGCTTTGGAAAGTCTAATGTGCGAATTTTCACCAGATGATGCATTCAAAGCAGTGGTTGCGTGGTTGCCCCCTTGCTGAATTGGCTTCTTCTTATTCTCCTTCCCTTTCTTCTTTTTCTCAGCCACCTGGTTACTAGCATCACTACTTTCACCAAGCAAAGAGGAAGAAGGGGAGGGAGAAACAAACGAAGAAGAAGATGAAAGGTCAACTTTAGTATCAACTAGAGGTTGATTTGATTGCGAAAGAATCACGATATTTTGAACCACAGAGGTTGAAAACAGCCATACTGGCAGGCCAATGATAATTCCTGAAAGGGACAATGTAGCCATATACGGAGCACCAATAATTCCCCAAGAAGAAAAAGGACTAGGATTCCCCTCAAAAGGGATTCCTTGATTGGCGGATTCCGGATTTATCTCCATATATCTAAACCTAAGATCGACTCAAGAACAGGGATGTTATTCCGAATTCAATTAATTTTAATGACACTTTGACACAACTTTGCTTTTTCAATTTTGAAGAGTCGAGAAAAAGCTAAAGATGACTCTAGTCCCCTTCAATTTTTGATGAGCGTGAAGTGACAAGTTCTCAAATGGACCTTTTCTTTTAAAGAGTCGAAAAGGAACAAAAGTGACTACTCTGGAAATCTAGATAGAGGGATTACCAAACCAATCAAAAAACTGCAATATACACCTTGGTGATAAATTAAAGAGAAATTACCAAGGACTTATGTACGACAATCAATCTTCTCGAATGTTGTGTTCAATGCATTGTGATCAATAAGGCGGCATACTCAACTTCCTATGGATAAAAGATATAAGCCTATTGTGGTCTCCCAATATATACGCGACAGTACGGGGAGCACAAGTCCATGCTAACACTTGTTGTATCAAGGAGGAGGAATCACCCAACCTTCGATGAAAATGATAGTTACTATTTTTTATGATGACAAAACATGTCTCTAGCCTAGACCTCTAGATGTGTTGCATTAAGTTCCAAAGCATTGTCAAGTTCATTGAAATTTATTTTAGAGTTGATCTTGATTAAAGTTTGTCTTTTAATGGTTCACCGTGTGATGTTGATTTGAGATTCCTAAAATACAATCTACAATGATAAACAATCTTTGTTTATTTTTGAGCAATGAAAATCCTAGCTACTAGGGAAAGAAGATTACAATTCTTTCAAACAAAGAGCAAAGAGCACACACTAGTGCAGTTTCCTAAATCATTTTTCGCACACAAACTAAATGCAAATGCAAATGCATGTATTTGTTTTCATTCCCCTTAATGTGAAAAATGCCAAAAAGGAAAACTGAATGTAGCAAAGATTTGAAATATTTTACTCAAAGCGACATTTTCGACAATTTCTTTTTCAAAAGAGAAAGGAAGACTAAACGACACTTTTCAATTTCAAATAAAAAGTGTTTTTGACACTTCAAATAAAAACAAATCAAACCAAATACATGACGAAAAGTTCAATCGACTATCCAGGGAAGGAAGAATCCACGACGCTTCACTTTTTGACACAAAACAACAGTTACAACACTTTTTGTACCAAAGCAACAAATCGATTTAAGCAACTTTTCGACAAAGGATTGTAAATGTTGGAAAAACACATAAAAACATTTGCTAATACTAATCTATGGAGGCTGATCTATGTGATGCAAGCAGGCTTCAGTAAGGAAGTACTGTTCATGAGCACCAAAACAATTAAACAAGACTGAAAACAACGACAAAACCCCCAATTTCTAGAATGGAAATAGGTTCAGTCTGTCATTGCACTTGGGCTTCACAGAAACAGAGATGCATCGCACTTTACACACTCGGGAGGTACGATGCATACTGGTTTACAATGACAGACAGTGCGATGGGCCAAGGACGCTGTAAGGACCATATTAAGACTATATACATTTTTCTTTTTCTTTTTCTTTTCAGCAAATAAGACCAGAAAGGAAACGCATTGAGATTTCAAATTCATTCAACACACACATTGCTGATACTCATTTTAGGAAACATATCATAACATTCACATACTTTTAACTAAGATCAATTAGTAATGAAATACATATGTACCGTTCACCAGAAGGCGAGACTCCGCTTGCTCTGTTGTTACCGGTATTCCCTTGTTGCCAGTCACTTCTGCGAGTGAATGATGACGCACTTGATCCGAATGCGAAGACCCACCGGTTAACCTCCCAGCCTACTCCTTGGGTACTCTTCTTCCCCGCGGACCCCCGAGCTGCAATGGGGTTGTACAATGGAGGAAGGCTCTAGCTGGCAGAGGAGAGCACACCTTGGCTCAAGAGTCCCCTCTCTATAAATCCTCTACCTCACCAAACTCACTATAGCTTCGTAATCACTGCTCTGACATCATATCATCCATCCAACCATAGGGTTCAAAAGTCCCCTCTACCATGGCTTGCCCCCTCTTTTATAAGAGTCCTCATAGATGACACTTAGCATGTCATGCATAATTATATATATATTTTTTATTTAATAGCTTGATTATTCACCTACCCGTGTCACTCTCTCATCAAGGGTCACCCAAAACTATTTACTTAACTTTTTATTTAAAACTAATATTTTCCTCACCTCACAAAATTCCTATTTCTTCTCCTAGTTGTCTCTTTATTCCCCCCCTTTTATTCCTTAAATTGTGTTTATTACTTGAAGTCAATAAATGAGTCAAGATTTTATCCCTAATCTACTCCCTAATTTAACTCAGGTTATCTCTTAGATGGATATTCTATATGTTGATTGATGCCACAAGGAGCTTCTCTACATTTCTTTAAATTTAATTTATTATTCTTATTTTAATTCACCTTCTTCTTTTCTTAATTAGGTTTAATTAGTTTAGGATTAATCTTTATCCTTACAATTATGTTCGTCTTCCCCTTTTTCCTAATTAAACCACCTAATCTACCTAGTATTTTCCATGGGAAAGGGTAGAGTTTTTAAGGTACTCTATTTTATTTTTTCCTATGATCTTCCTTATTCCAAGTTTTATTTTTTATTTAATTACCTTGGTTTCTAATCATCATTTACCCTTGATGTAAATTTATCTAGTTTTCATTCCTTACTTCTATTTATTTATTATTATTTATTTTTTTTATGATTCCAAGGGTGCCAAGTTTGGTTGTGCCCTTCAAGAACTTCCCGAGAAGTTCCAAGGGTGCCACACCACAATAATTTACTTGTGATGCCAAGGGTGCCAAGTTGGTTGTGCCCTTCAAGAATTTCTCCTGAAGTTCCAAGGGTGCCACACCACTTGCCCTTCAAGCATCCAGTGACTACGAGGGGAAAGTATAGTGAAACGTCATAGACCACTATCATCTCTTATGTTGCCTGCTATAGTGAGACTAATGGTGCTGGGGATCAAGGAATCCGCCTTGATGCGCACCCCGCAGTAAACTCCTCATGAGCGACCCAACTTTGGGACCTGCCCTCATGGCATCGTGATCTTCAAGGCGAAGGTGTTTCAACCCTTCCAGCCCAAGTCACGGCGGGAGTGCCAGTGGGTGAGACCAGAGACTCTGTCCCACCCCTCCCATGTAGTTCCATCCACCTGTACAACCCCATCACCCATATGTGAGTCATTCGGTCAAGCAACTAATCTATGCCTGCAACCATTAACATATCATCAGAATATAGTTAAACATATATGGCAGATTTCAAGATCGAATTAGACTTTAAAAGATGAAATAATATGAATTTTCATCAAACCAGGTGTCATCAACATGTCATATGCGAGTGCCTCTGATGGTTTCCTGCCATACTCAATAATCATTAATAACAAGGTTTCTCACTGTTAGTCATTATCATAATAGCATCATTAACAATTCCTGGTCATTCACATCATTGTCCATTGTAAGCCTGAACTAAAGAAAGTAGGTAACATAGGGTACACATCCCTCATGGCTATCATCATTAATCATCAATGGAAACATACATATTCATTAAGCTATCAACATCGTAACATCATAGAAATATACCTATCCATCAAATTTATCATCATTATGCTTTTAGTAGAGCGCATACATATTCTTTACTAACCTCATCATAATTCAAATAGAGACCAAACTTAACTATTTAATGTTGCAATCATCATAATACTGATAGATAAGATACATAACTATTCATGCTATCATAATATCAATGGAAATCATTTATAAACATCACAACCATGAATATCTCAATCACTAATAATAGTGTCATGTGTCCGGATCCTCAACCTGAGGTCCTCAAAGAATAAAGTGTGGGCCTTATGGCTAATTAAATGTTTGGGTCATATCACTGTCAGTCAACTAGAGCGGGCACTACATACACCCCCTCTTAATACTAGACTTCGTCTCGAAGTCCCTGGAATAAGTAAGGAAAACGGTGACGCATCTCCTCGTCGTCCTCCCAAGTAGCTGAACTCGGACTATAATTGTCCCACTAGACCTTGACCTGGTCCACTAACCGTCGTCTAAGTTGCAAATTTCTCTGGTCCAGTATGCAAACTGGTTCGGTCACCACTGCTCCCTCGTCCGAGACCTGCAAATGACCAAAGTCAATAATATGCGAAGGATCTGAAATATAATGACGTAAAACAGAAACATGAAACACATCATGCATACTTGCTAAAGATGGAGGTAAGGCAAGCCTATATGCCACTGGCCCTTTCCTTTCTAATATTTCAAAAGGTCCCACAAACCGTGGAGACAATTTTTCTCCCTTTCTAAATTTTATAGAGCTTTTCCTTACTCTCAGGAACACCCTATCCCCCACTTCATAACTTCGGTCTACCCGATGAGCATCAACATAGCTCTTTTGTCTATCTTGTGCTTCCTTTAGCCTCCTCCTAATCATGGTCATTTGTTCTTCCATCTCTTGCACCACCTCAAGTCCTATTAATACTCGGTCCTCTAGTCGATCCCAACTAAGAGGTGTTCTGCAAGGTCTTCCATATAAGAACTCAAATGGTGCCATCTTGATGGAACTCTGATAACTATTATTGTAAGCAAATTCTACAAGTGGTAAAAACTCCTCCCATCTCTTTTGTTGGTCCATCACATACATTCGAAGCATGTCTTCAAGGATTTGATTTGTCCTCTCTGACTGCCCATCTATTTCCAGGTGATAAGTAGTGTTGAAGTTCAACTGGGTTCCCAAAGCTTCTTGGAAACTGGTCCAAAATCTTCCAGTAAACACTGCTCCCCTATCGGATATGATCTTTCTAGGCACTCCATGTAATCTCATAACCTCATTAATAAAAACCCTCGCAATTTCTGGGGCCTTATATGTAGTCTTAACTGGTATGAAATGGGCGCTTTTGGTCAACGTGTCCACTACCAAAAATATGGAATCATGTCTTCTTGAGGTCATTGGTAGTCCCACAATGAAGTCCATTGATATAACTTCCCATTTAGATTTTGGTATCTCATGGGGCTGTAATAAACCTGCCAGATGCCTGTGTTCGGCTTTTACTCGCTGACACTCTAAGCATCTTGCTACCAAGTTCATGATGTCCTTCTTCATCCCTTTCCAAAAGAAGAGTGGTTTCAGATCCGCACTCATCTTCTTGACACCAGGGTGTGCCATATATATAGCGCGATGTGCTTCATTTAAGATTAATTGGCGTATATCTTCATTCGGTGGTACATATATCCTTCCCCGAAATCGTAGTAGCCCATCATTATCAAAGGAGTATTCTTCATATTTTGGGACCCTCATTTCATCCTCCCTCAAACTTTTGCTAACTTCCTGATACCAGGTGTCTTTAATTTGTAATTCAAGCAGTTTCTCCCTCAAATTTGTCTTCAAGGGAATCACTGAAAATATCCACTGCCTCCTACTTAAGGCATCAGCCACCCTATTTACCATTCCTTTGATGTAAGTGATATCAAAATCATATTCACTAATTAGTTCAGACCATCGTCTTTGCCTTGAGTTTAAGTGATCTTGAGTGAATATGTGTTGTAGCCCACATTGGTCAGTCCTGAGATCAAACTTCCTTCCTAGAAGGTAGTGTCTCCAAATCTTTAGTGCATAAACAATTGTTGCCATTTCTAGATCATGGGTTGCCTAGTTTTCTTCGTGGGTTCTGAGTTTCCTTGATCCATAGGCTATTACTCTTCCCTCTTGCATCAACACACAACCCAGTCCTTCTTTGGAGGCATCAGTGCAAACCAAAAATTCTTGCTCCATATCTGGCACGTTCAAAATTGGTGCTGTCGTTAATAACATCTTTAACCGTTGGAATGCCTCATCACATTTTTCAGTCCAGATGAATTTCTTGTTCTTTCTTTGGAGCTTGGTAATGGGGTTTGCTATTTTCGAAAACCCTTTGACAAATCTTCGATAGTACCCTGCCATTCCCATGAAACTTCGTATTTCATAAACATTGGTTGGTGTTGGCCATTCCATGATGGCTTCGATCTTTACTGGGTCTACTGCGATACCCTCCCCAGAGATAATGTGTCCAAGATAATGAATCTTGGTTTGGTAAAAGGAACACTTTGACAACTTCCCGTACAATTGGTTTTCTCTAAGACATTGCAGGACTATCCTCAAGTGTTCATCATGCTCTGCTGGGGTCTTTGAGTAGATCAAAATGTCATCGATAAAGACTTGTACAAACTTGTCTAAGTAATCCCGAAATATTCCATTCATCAAACTCATGAAAACACCCAGGGCATTTGTTAGTCCAAAGGGTAAAACTACAAACTCATAATGCCCAAATCTTGTTTTAAATGCTGTCTTCGAAATATCTTCTTCTTTGATTCTCAACTGATGATATCCCGACCTCAGATCTTTTTTTGAAAACACAGTGGCCCCTCTCATTTGATCAAATAAGTCATCTATCCTTAGCAAATGGTATTGATTCTTTATCATTACTTTATTCAACTGGCAGTAATCAATGCACAGTCGCCAAGACCCATCCTTTTTCTTAACAAAAATCACTGGGGCTCCCCATGGAGATATGCTAGGTCGTATGAACCCCAAGTCCAATAATTCCTTTAATTGGATCTACAATTCCTTTAGATCTGGAGCCGACATCCGGTAGGGTTCCTTTGCAATAGGCTCTGTGCCAGGTTTAAGGTCGATGGTGAAATCAATTTCCCTTTTTGCGGGTAGCCCGGGTAGTTTTTCGAGAAATACATCCTTAAATTCGACAAGGAATGGGTGTTTATCAAAATCTTCAGAGCCACTCTTTTCATTTAGAGTTACCACTGAGAACAATTGACATCCCTTTTGCCTAAATTTCATTAGTTGCATGGAGGAGATGAACCTCAGGGACACCCCTTGGTTCCTTCCCCTTAATGATTTTCTTAGGCCGTCATCGTCGGTGAAATGTAGAATCTTGTCCTTGCAATATAGGAGTGCCTCATGCCGCTCCAACCAATCCATTCCTATAACTACGTCATAACCTCCTAGAATTGTCGAGTACAAGGATACCTTGGTCTTACATGCCCCCAGGTCCACCTCACAATCCTTTACCATTTTTCCTACATTTATTTTCATACCACATGCCATTTCTACATGTCTAAATTCATATTGTGGAGTTGCTTTATGTTTAATCAATGATAATGCATTTATAGAAATAAAAGAATCAGTAGCCCCTAGATCTATTAAAATGACAAAACTCATACCATCAATATTACCTGAGGTTTCTAACACAATGGACTGGTGTTCAACCTGGCGATTGTTCACCGTTGCATGGATGCGATGAGCCTTCCCCAGATCTCCCACTGTAGTTGCATTCTTAATTGAGTTGGTATTACCTGTCTTTTGAGGGAAATCCCTCTCGTAGTGAGGACCCCCACAAGTCCAACACCCCCTCCTAGGGACTTGGCTCCTACTACCAACTAAACTGTGAGCTGGTCTAAAACTCTGCTGGAAAGAAGATTGGTGCTGAGGTGGTGTGACTTGGTTCTGTTGCATAGGCCGGTGCGGTGGTGGTTGACAAGCTTGCTGCGGTGCCCTGCGCAGATGCTGAGCTGGATGCCTATATGGTGTTCTTTGATTTCTTCTTGACCACTTTTGATGATTTAGCGCGGGACCCCCTCGCAAATTTCTACGTTCCATACCAAGTACTCCTGATTCTGTGGGCCTTGTTGACTTACTATGTTCACTGTTCATGATCTCCTCCTCTGCAATGATTGCCCGCTGAACTGCCTCGTGCAAGGTGCGAGGCATTAAGATTCTAACCTTGGTCCGAATGTTAACATTTAATCCATACACAAATTTGTTCACCTTGAGCTTCTGTATGTTTAAATGAGGGGCATAACGGAGTAATTCCATGAAACGTGCCTCATATTCTGGTAGGGAGCAGCTGCCTTGCTTTAATGAATTGAATTCATTTAGCTGTCTCTCGAGGAACTCTTCTGACAGGTAACGTTCTCTAAATTTTTCTTCAAATAGCTCCCAAGTTACTTCTGATATATCCATTCCCAATTGGGTTAATAATGTCTTCCACCAAAGTAGTGCGCTTCCCTTTAGCTGGAATATACTCATCTTACTCTTCATGTTTGAGGTGTAATCTCTTAGGGTAAAACACATAGCCATGTTTTCCAACCATGCCTCTGCAGATTGACCATCAGTGGAACCCCAAAACTCTGGAAATTTTACCTTTTCCATGTCTCGACGTACATCATTTCTTGTGGTACCTTGGGGTGTTTCATTTTGTATGACCGGTCCTCCATGCTTCCGTTCCAAACGGTTTATTAATGCCTCAGACATGTGTTGGAATGATCTCATTAAGTTCAACACTTTTCCTGCTGGTATTTGTTCCTGCGTTGAGATGTTTTCCCCCTCATTAGGTGGGGTGGTAGGAGTAGGCTATTGTGGTGGCGCCATGCTGTGCCCTTTAGCTGCCCCACTCCTTCTGGTACCTTTCCTAACCATGGTTCACCTGCCACAGTTTAATTTGATTTTTTTTTTTTATAAGGTAAAAATCAATCAAAACAAAAAAATTATAATTAACATGAGTGATTCTTCAATTTATTGTTATTAAAACATACATTAAGAATGCAAATTCTAAACTTATTTGACTTAAATGAATGCATAATATTCAGTTTCCTTTCTTTCTTTTTAAATTTTAAAATTAAACTACTAGTCTAACATGGAAGCTAAGTGTTAAAATTAAGAGTTAGAATTTATCACCTACTTTATGTTAATGTGGAAAAGGAGAAATTTAAAATAATATAGTAATAATTTATACTTACATTTCCTTTACCAATGAATTTTCCCTTCTTCTTTTTTCAAATAATTTAATATGACAAATTTTCCCTAAAAAGTGAAATTTACTTTCTTCAAAATATAAATGAAAAATTTATAGTGAAAAGAATTTACTAATGAAACTTTTACCAATCAATTTTCCAAACTAATCTATGAGAAAAATTTCTAAACACAAACGTCACTTCATCACTTCAGTTCAATGAATATAAATGACAAGGGAATTATAACAATCAATTGACAGTCATATTAAATCTAATGTTTATTAAATTTTCATTTCCATTGGTTTATATGTCGACCACAATTTGTATTTGCGATGGTAATTTCAGACGAAACTTTTCGATTGTGACTATCAAACTAACACCAGGGTAATTTCCAAGAATATCATTGAAGATCATGTCTTCATTCATATAAAAAAAAGATTAATTTGGTCATTTGTGGACCCTTTGACTGTAGAAAACAGTGACCGATAAACCTATGAAAGAGAAGCATTACAAAAAAAAATTCTCTGGAAAAAAGAGAAGATAAACAATGGCACACATACACAATACACGAGGTTTACTTAAAAAGCCTTAACTAGGAAAATCAGCTAGCTTAGTGTTGCACCCTTTTTCATTGCATTACCAAAACAGTTCATAATACAATATATCAGTCAACCCTAATCTGCCAAGTAATATTAGATTACGGTAGGCCTTTAATTATGGGTAAAAACGTTATGGGATGCAGAGTCTTTCTGTATACAAAGAATACAACACATCCAATATTGGCGGCGGGGTCTTTAAGCAAAGTTCCTGAGCAATCTCTCAGTTTCATGTAAACATCAATGAACTGAATACAAATTCATTGCTTTGGGTTTTGTTCAGACCATGTGATAGCTGAAACTGGTGTTCAAAATTCTTGTAAATTTCCATAACACAAATAAAGAGGAGTATCTAAATTATTCTATAATTTGGGTGATTTTAACCATGTGGCATGCCAAAATTTGTGTGACAGCTACGAAAAGACAGAAATGCTAGTGTATCCTACAGTCCTTGCAACTTAGGTCTTTATATTAACAAGAATTCTCAAATTCAAGGATTGCAATGGTACAACAAGAAATTTATGGCTAACAATATTATAGACTAGATCATTTGTAAAATTACAAACTCCCTCCATTGGCAATGTACATGTGGATGAAATTAAATCCACAATAGGGTTTCAGACTTTGACAAGCAAATATTTGATTCTTTCAAGTCCAATATGTGTTCCACTGATTGATATCCTCACGAATCGAGTGTATTCAATTGAGTTTTCAGTATTTTAATGTAATACACACCGGTATTTTTATGTAATGCATACCCGTAATAAAAGAAGGGTTAACATTAGTAGAAACACGGTACCCAACAGGAACTACGATTAAACGAGACATGAAAAGAACCGCATCTCGAAACTAGCCACTAAAAAAA